>OOFG01001432.1:0-13048 GCA_900323295.1 Molva molva | reverse complement strand
TGAAGGATAGTGATAATGCTTTAAGATAATCTTAATAGTGTTTTGTTTGTTTCGACATTTAAGAAATGTTGCATAAATGATGTTTTATCCAGGCAGTAAAACTATATAGTTCTTCCGCTGATAGAGTGGTTTTATGTGAAGTCAAAGAAATTGTCTTCCCCCCCCCGAAATAGAGATATATTTGCTTATTGCAAGTGAGTTTATTGACATTTGCCAAAGAAAAGGGAAAGATGTCTTCAAATAGAAATCGTATATGAATATATATATATATTTAAAATACGAGCATGGCGGTTGCACTGCAATTTGTAGTTATATAAATCTTCAGGTAACATGCTCTCAGCACAACAAATCATGTGTGTCTCAAGGGGTTTCCTTTCAATTTGAACCCAGAGTTTGACTGGTGTGCAAAAAAAAGAAAGGCATCACGCAATGCCTCTTTTAATAAACAGTATTTGCACCTTATGACCCAAACCAAAATGATCATGATCTTTCAAGAAAATAAATAATTTTTACCCCATCTTTGAAATTATGCATTTTGAGATATATGTGCTTATAGCACAGCCAATACAAAAAACACCCCACATCAATGACAGCCATAATACTATCATTCCACATCCTTTCATCTTTTCTATGTAGAATATTGCCTCTATAGATCTAAAATTCCTATATTAGTTACCTAAATGACTATGAATAATATCCTTTGTGCTAGTACTGTCTTCTCGAATGTAATCATTTTGTACCTGTATTTTTCTAATTCCAATTCAGTCTTGATTGTACTGTATGTATGCTATGGTGTGCTGTTCCTCGGTGCATCGTTCGTCACAACTAACAGTTCTCATCACAAGATGGCTGCTGTGCTACGAACACGATGGAATTTTGTGAAGGTTGGTGTCCGAGGAAAAAGGACTCGACTGACAAGCAGCCCTTAGACTGATGATTGAGTGTCTTGCGTTTTGGATGACGGGACTATTGTTTTCCCCGGTTTGGTATTATCTTTTTTTTCCTTTCCGTTTTTCTTTGCAGTAAAGTTACAAAAAAAAATGTAAACTCTGTTCAGGACAGTAAAAAACCAGGGACACTCCTGCAATCGACAAGAACAATGGAATGCTTGGTTTTTTACTTATTTATTACAATTCCCTTTTTTTTCTAATAGATTTAGTACAATAATGAAATGAAAATATACAACTTAATATGCATCAATTTATACATAAATTCTGTGTAACATTATCTAATCTTTACTGGAATGTATATCATGGCTTCCTTGTTTTTTGTTTTATTTTATTTTCTCTGTGTGTGTGAAAAAAAAGGTTACGCCAGATCTCATTGTCTATTTACTCTTGATAGTTTTGAACAACTCACGCTCAATCTAATTTATGCTATGAATAGTATCACCATGACATGATATATAATTTTGTTGATTGTTGCAACCTAGTTGTTAAAATGCAGCCTTGCCTTACTGGAAACCCTGCGTAGTTAGGGGTCCTTTAGCTACCCCGTCCCAGCCATCCCGCCCCCTCCACAGCTCCTATGTCATAACACTGTTTGCCGATGCAACTATTCCTTTTACACTTTCTGCTGACGCAAATGTTACTTCTTGAACACCTATTAAAATAACATATTAAAAGCTCGCCGCTGCTGTGAATGACCTTTCCTTTCTGTCTTGATTATAATTAGATGATGGATGATCGTATTAATTAATGAAAGTCATTCCACTCTGGAAAGCTTGTATTCCTCTCCTTCCTGTTTGGAGAATATTGGTGACTATTTAGAATGGTGAAAGTGACATCCCTTATCACCAGCTATAATAAGTGAAACTGCATCTTAATCTTGTTTATTGGTAAGGACATTTAACACTTTTTACACATTTGATTCAAATATTCAAATAATGTTTAATCTCATATTTACCTTGTGGTCATGACTGACAGAAAACCATGAGTTTGTTCTATCATAGAAGACATATTTGGGGAGTATTGTTGCAGGCTGATGCAGGCTGTCAAATGTCTGGATCCCCATTGTCTCGTTCTTTGGAGAGCATTTGAACATGTTTGTCAAGACACCCGCTTAGCTAAAGGTTTTCCTTTAGGACGGGCAATTGCCCGGTTAGTCATGAACACTGATGCCTCTCTCTAGCATGGGTTGCCATGGACAAAGGTCATTCAGTCAAAGGGTGTCTAGGAGGATCTGAGTGAGAACGGTTACATCAAACATCAACATAGTAGGGGCAGCTTCAGGTGGTTTGTTTACTCCCTGTTGCACTTTGCACCATGTGAGAGAGTGAGAGGCTAACGTTTACTCCATGTGTCCTAGTTTTGTGGAAACAGGTTCACTCTGTGATATTTACTATTTTCATTATTTAGTCATTTCGCAGGGGCTTTTATGTATAAAGATTCACTGTGAATGTTAAGTCATGATGGGTCAGAATGCATATTGCTCAAGGATGCCAACAGGTAGACTGCGGACAAATGGGATTCGAACACAACACAACACCCCACAGCAGGATAGGAGACCATCCTGCCCCCTTTTAGCCTGGTATTTGTTTGTAACAGTTGTTCAGGAAACATTGAACCTGGGAGCAGACACACTGATCTGGAGACAACCACAGGGGTTGGGCATTGTTTCTCTGGTGGGGTCTGTGTGGAAATGATGTGGCACAATCTCAGCTATTGAGGATTTTGTTTGCCTCATGGTGTTGATTAAGCTTGCCATTCTTAGTGATATTACATTCACAACAAGCCTCCCTTGTGGCAAATCTAGCCTGCTTCAAGATACATTTTAATGAATTAATTATTCATTCATAATCATGATTTACTTGTCATAAAACCCCACTACCAATGTTTATTTGTATTTAGGATCTGTGTAAGCCATACACCGACAAATGTGTTGAAGGAATTCAACTCCAACCGTAAAGGAAAATGAAGAACGTGAGATGTCTTTCGCGTAGAGTCAGGAAATAATAAGAACAACTTATAAACAATTGACTCAGTATAAACCACATGTATGATCGGTGACAGGCAGGTAAAAAACGGATTGACATGCGCACTCCACCCTACTTTCTTTCGCATCCATTTCCGTTAACAAGCTGTTCACGTGACGTTTGTTTTCAGTGTCACATGAGAGACTCCCATGCTATCTGGCTTGACCATTGCTAGCAAAATGGCAGCATTCTTACAGTGGCGAAGATTTGTGTTTTTTGATAAAGAATCGGTTAAAGATCCCGTCGACAATGGAAAAAACTTTTATCTTCCTAGCGGAATATCGGCGTCTGATTCCGGGCGGGGACACATTGTTCTCGGAGATATCCTTAACGTTATGTGATTCTTGATAGCTACCACTGACTAGCTAGCAATGCAATGACAGCCTTTCGGGCGTACCCAGTCTAAACACATTCTAAATGTATTAGCTTGTCTCTGATGGATAAGCTGTCAGATGATTCCTATTTACGGATGCCATTCATTGTATACAATACCAATTACAAAAGCGTGTCATTATTTGATAGCCTTGCAGATTCAGCAATGAAAGGATGATTTTTGATTTACATTAAACGACCATATCCAACCCAAATGACAACATAATCCAAGAAACCAAGCGTTTGAGGTTACTGAAAAAGGAGCTACGTTATGCTAGTGTTTTGAATGTCGTTTATATACTTCTATGATGCAGCCATAGTATGCTATGATGATACTATGCTAGAGATAATACACTTCTGATGCCTGCAATATTATATGGATCATCCTGTGTGGCGTTTTTGTACAAAAGGCCTGATCTAGAAAGGTAACCATCTGAATAATAACACTGCGCCAAGCAGACATGTTAAAATATAACTTAAAAATGGTACTCCTACCGGTTTGTTGCAGGTTGTTGTCATTATTCAGCCTTAACCCCATCCCTTTTACATATGGATGGCCAGATCTGGCTTTTGCCACGCTCGCTGAAGCTTGAATCCTTCCAGGCTTACAAGTTGCGTGTGACGCACCTGTATCAACTCAAGCAGCACAGCATCCTTGTCTCGGTGGGGCAAGATGAAGAAGGAATAAACCCTCTGGTCTGTACACATGGTTGTTTCAGGAAAACAACAGCATACAAAACAATGTTAACAAATAGCACAATTCAACTAATGAACGTGCCACTGGGTTCACAGGTGAAGGTGTGGAACCTCGACAAGAAGGACAGTGGGAATCCCTTGTGCACCAGGATTTTCCCCGCAATTCCTGGGAATAAACCGACAGAGGTGTCATGCCTCAGCGTGCACGAAAACCTCAACTTCATGGCCATCGGTAAAACCTAATATAGTGTCTCTCTCTCTCTGTCTGTCTGTCTGTCTGTCTGTCTGTCTGTCAGGTCGCAGGTGGGTAACAGCGTTTCTATGCGTCTTGTTGGCAGGCTTTACAGATGGCAGTGTGGTGCTAACCAAGGGGGACATCACCAGAGATAGGCACAGCAAAACACTGACGCTGCACGAGGGCACCTGTCCAATCACCGGCCTTTCCTTCCGCCAGGTCGGCAAGGTCACACACCTGTTTGTTGCGACGCTGGAAAAAGTCCACGTGAGTTTTTGGAGAATTCCTTGCACCTTCTTGATTGCATTGCATACACTTAGCCAACTAGGGCATGAGAGCAGAGTCAAGTGTGTATAAGATTAGTTAGTTTATCTTTGAATTAGTTATATTAACTGAATCGCGATTCTTTCGTGAATACATTTTCTCTTACACCCATACCAATAACCTATTAAATCTTTATATTTATTGAACAGTGTAGACCGAGGCTGACATGTCTTAACGATTAACATATCGCCCCCATTTTCTCCTTTCAATACAAAAAATGAAACCTATTCTAAATGTCCAGAATAGGTTACAAGAGAAAAATGTATCCCTCTCTTCTCATCATTATATCAAACATGTGCCATGTTCTGAAAGCGTTCACCATGGTGAACGTGTGTATTGCTGCACTCTGATGTTTTCCCCACTCCTTCTCACCGTCTCCCACCGGCCAGTGTTACACTCTATCCGTAAAGGAGTACCCCAGATTGGAGCTGGACACGCACGGCTGTGCCCTGCGCTGCTCCTCCATCACCGACCCATCCCAGGACTCCCAGTTCATCGTGGCGGGGGACGAGTGCGTGTACCTGTACCAGCCCGACGAGCGGGGGCCCTGCTTCGCCTTCGACGGGCAGAAGCTGCTGTCTCACTGGTACAGAGGTTACATGCTGCTGCTCACCAAAGACGCCAAATCTCCCAGCAAGTAAGTAGCATTTCTGATGATGCAGGTTTTGGTTTATTGCCGTTTTTTGTTCACTTTAACAAATCGTCTTGGGAACAACACTAAAACTATATGGTCTAATGTTGGTACATGGGGGTGGGGTTTTCTCTCAAGAGTTCTTCAAATCTGGTTCTTCCTATATTTTCCCCCGCTGTGCATTATTAAATCATTGGACTGATTGAACTGGGATGAACCCAGGGTCTGCTCACCCACATTGTAAGAACAAGAATCAGTTCTACAGTATCAGTATGCAAAGTGCCAAGAAGTGAGGTTATTTGAAAGGTTGCTTTGGAGTGTACTTTCTGCACACTAGTGATCAGATATAATTTGATAAATCTTTAACCAAAGCCATCTCTGACATTTCTGCCATGAAGATTCACAGATCTTAGTTACTTATTTATTTGGTGCCAGCTTGAATAGTGTAAGGGGGGGTTGGAAACCGCCTCTTCACATACACATAATTATTATTATACTAGTTCTTCTTCAGACAGGGCTTGACCCTATATGAGCTCCAACAGAGAGGGTCAAGAAAACCCAAGTCATGGAAATCCATTCAGAGACCATAAATCGATATTTTCATTGTATTCACAACTGTGCAATCTTACCAGTATATGCTAGTGATGCTAGCTATTTCTCGAAGAAAGGACGAGCAACTGCGTTTCAATGACAAAAGGTAAACTTCACGGTAATGTGCTTGGCTGATTTAGAGCAGGTCAGTTAGAGGTAAGGGGTGGTAGATGGCAGAAGACAGGCTAATCGTTTATCTCGAATACATTTCAAATTGGAAATAAATATCTACACAGCAATTGGCGTTGGTTCGGTATTACAGTTGCAACTTTAAATTGGAAGTTATTTTCTTTAGTTGATAATTGCTGCATTTCATTTCTTCATTTTTTTTATAATGAATGAATTGTGATTACCTATTTGACTCACAATAACAAGCAGACAATCTTTACTGCATAAACGTATGGAAGACTGCCCATAACATGACATTAATGTACATATATTCTGATTCTCTCTCTTCTTGGTGTCTACCTCAGGGCGGGGTTTGCGAGCAGAGAGACATCTCCCTCAGAAAAACAGCTGCTGACCATCTACGACCTGGACAACAAGTTCATCGCGTACAGCGCCCCCTTTGACGACATCATCGACGTCCTGGCCGAGTGGGGCTCCTTCTATGTGCTTACCAGGGACGGCAAGATGTTTGTTCTGCAGGAGAAGGACACTCAGACTAAACTAGAGGTACATCTAAACACTTACATACATGCACTCTCACACACACACACACGCACACGCACACGCACACGCACACGCACGCACACGCAAACACAGACAACTGTCATTTCATGTCATATCCTGTTTACAACTATCTAGGCTTCTAAATATCAGAATCTCAATTACAAAAAAGAAAAAGTTCCTTATTATATTTTGCAATATCATTGAAAAACAGGATCTATAATTATAATAATACATTTTGCAACACAAGGTTTACACCCATAGAATCCCTGGTTGCCAGTCTGGAAAAATATAATACATTTAATAATGCATATTTTTCTCTTTGCTAAATCATGTTGAAAAAAGCCAGTCCATACCTTGGCACCTTGCCAAGGAATGGACGATCCTTTCCCCCTGTTGTGTTCAAGTTCTCACCCTGTTGTGCTGTGAGAACTTGTTAAAAAAACCAAGCATTACACAAGCAAACCGTAAAAGGCATTGGTGAGGACTCCCCATCTAACGCGATGGAGTTCAGAAGGCTAATGCGTCGCCATGTTGTTTTTTTCTCCTTCAGATGCTTTTCAAGAAGAACCTGTTTGTGATGGCTATAAACCTGGCTAAGAGCCAGCACCTGGACAGTGATGGCCTGTCCGAGATCTTCAGACAGTACGGAGACCACCTCTACCTCAAGGGTGACCACGACGGTGCCATCCAGCAGTACATACGGTAACCACATTAAAAACCCATCCACTGTTCAACACAAATACACAAATACTGTGTTCACATGCAAATGTGTGAGCTAAACGACAGCCTCTCTATTCACTGTTATGGGAAAAAAGTATTGTCCCATTGCTGTCATCAATTTAAAGTTTACAATGACAAAGAAATAGGGCAATGTCCAGCAATTCAGAACCACAAACCCTGGTCACGAATGGCCTTTGATGAACACACTAACTGTGCGTGTTCTCTTCTCTCAGAACCATCGGGAAGCTTGAGCCGTCTTACGTGATCCGGAAGTTCCTGGACGCCCAGCGGATACACAACCTGACGGCCTACCTGCAGGCACTGCACAGGCAGTCACTGGCAAACGCGGACCACACCACCCTGCTGCTCAACTGCTACACCAAGCTGAAGGACAGTTCTAAGCTCGAGGAGTTCATCAAGGTAACAGCCACAAGGTGGAACCCACTAGGGAAAACGTTTATACTTTGAAGCTGTGAGTGAATGATTGAAAGTGCTTTACTTTTTCAAAATCATTCTACTTTTCCATCGTACCTTTCACATCCCTATTATCTTTTCGAGGGATTTATGCTGTGATATGTACATTTGCAATGGGTAACAAGGTCGTAGCTTACCTGACAGTTACCTGGACATATCTGTAGTCAATGCTGATCGATAGTGATTTTAATAATGTTATCAATAAAATCACATCCTATAAAAATGCTGGCCAGCCCGCACTTCTCTCTTTGTTTTCAAGCACCCAGCCAGACGAGCTACGCTATGTTTTGTTCGAACAAAACAAACAAAGTTAGACTAGGACGGGCCTTGTCTAAGTATAGCCATATTTCTAAAATCTTAAATCTTAAAATGTATGTTAATATGCATTAATAAAGATTGCATTTTACTTCACAATGTCTATATCAGAATACAATGTTGTGTAGAGTCCAATGTTTTTTTTAAAGAGAGATTGAACAAGGGAGGGGTTCACTTGAGGAAGAGATTGAACGAGAAGGAGATAAAATGAAAGAAACTTTGAATGAGAGGTTCCATGAGTGGCAATGGGCCCATGAAGAAGTCCCGCCAAGACCATGGGTTCAAAAGGGCGTCTCAAGTGATAAAGATCCATATACTGTATATCCGCTCACCCGCGCCTGCGTGTATCCCCAACAGAGCAGCGAGAGCGAGGTCCACTTCGACGTGGAGATCGCCATCAAGGTGCTGCGGCAGGCGGGCTACCACAGCCACGCCGTCTTCCTGGCAGAGAAGCACCAGCAGCACGAGTGGTACCTGAAGATCCAGCTGGAGGACCTCAAGGTGAGCACGCACAGTCCAGTCCCTCGTTAGGGTGTTGGGACGCCCAGCACTGCACGTGGTCCCTTTTTAAATAAAATAAAATAAATAAAATAGAAAAACTCTACATCGCAACGTGGCTCTTCGCCGACGCGCTTGTACGTACAAAATACATGTAATCAAAATAAACACACTAAATCCAGCGTAAGACAACTCGGGTAATGCGTCCCACGGGGGTATGGGTCTCCTCTGCAGAACTACCAGGAAGCGCTCCGCTACATCGGACGCCTGCCCTTCGACCAAGCGGAGAGCAACATGAAGCGCTACGGCAAGACCCTCATGCACCACGTCCCCGACGGGACCACCTCCCTCCTCAAGGACCTCTGCACCGACTACCAGCCCAAGAAGGAGGCCGCCGACAGGGAGACCCCGCAGAAAGGACTCGATATTAAGGTCAGCCCACCCGGATGTAGTGGTTGTTTCAGCTTCCTATCCTGTGAAACGCCTCCCTCCACTCAAATGACCAAAATCCTATTGTACTTCAATTTATTGAAGTACATAATCGGATGCGTTGTTCCTTCCCGGGTGCACTTTCTTGAGATGCTATTTAAATGACAGTGGTGAGGAAAATCCAGGTACTTTTGCTCAGTCATGCACTGAGCCAAGGCACTCCTGTATTATATCACAGTGTATTGCTCATTGTTATAATCAGTTGGTTCACTGTCTAGTATTGGGCTGGTCTTTTGCTCTCCTTACCTGGAAAGTTTGCATTAACGCTAGAACCGCTGCCCTATTGATTTAAATGATACCCTTCCCAATCCGAATTAACAGGTTGAACCTGAATTAATGAAATGACGCCAGTTAAATCAAGTCTATTATTTCCTTCAACTGGTAACCACAACTAGTGGTTATACTTTTGCTTGGGCATTATAAAATGCTTGTTTAATGAGGCCAGACATATAAAGACCAGGTTGGTTTTGTGCCAACAGGCCAACTCGGAGGAGTTCATCCCGATCTTCGCCAACAACCGGCGGGAGCTGAAGGCCTTCTTGGAGCACATGATCGAGGTGGAGCCCTTCTCCCCGGCCGGGGTCTACGACACGCTGCTGGAGCTCAGGCTGCACGACTGGGCCCACGAGGAGGAGCCAGAGGTACCGCACCACTAGCTGCCCTCGTGGTACTTTGGTTTGGGGTCCGAGACATGGTCATGGTGCATGGTGGGAAAGTTGGTAACTAAGCAATAATGAAATATATCCAGTAATAAAGCAGCAGGTAATAAATCCGGTAATAAAGTAGAAGTGCAACGTCGGATATTACCTTAACGCTGGTAGCAGACCTCCCACATCAAACCCATAGTCATTTGTATTGTTATACCCAAACATAACCATTCACCTTATATCTGAACCATCTCTAGGGTTATACCTTAACGTAACTGCTTGTACTTCTTCTAAACCAGATTTAACATTAAGATTCAATGTCAAGAGATACTTTGTGGTGTAAGGTATGTGTGTCAACATGCCTCATCGCCTGACACTCCGTACACTAATGTATTAGTGTTATCACCCTGCAAACACTGACAAACAGATGGGTGATGTCCAATTTAGATTTATTTTGAGCTTTGGCTACTCAAAAGATTTTTTTTTTATTATCAATAAACCATATTATACTGTATTACTATAGTACTATAAGTGAGCACATTGGTGTTGGTACATATGTTTGGTATATGAGTTTGTTGCTTTGTTTTTGTTTGCTCCCGCAGCAGAAGAAGGTCCTGCAGGGGGCAGCACTGTTTCTTCTGCACAGCGACAACACAGTGTTTGACAAGGCCCTGGTCCTCTGCCAGATGCACAACTTCAAAGAAGGAGTGCTGTACCTCTACGAAAAGGGCAAACTGTTAGTGCACTTGACTTGATGTTCTGTTTCAGACTCTTTTGGGCCATTTTTCATAGATCTGGAGATGTATACTTTTAAGAGAGCAATTGCTTCTTTTTTTAAAAAGCTTTTTGTGGTTTATAGTCTCAGAACCACATCCATTATGGGGAAAGATTTACCAGTGAAAATCTTTTATCGACCAAACCTATAAAGCATACAAACACGCTCTTTAAGAAACCTTTTAGTCATATGAATGAGCTTCTTGTTGTTGATTTACTGGTGGTACTACTGGCTACATCCTTTATTACCAGGCATTGGCAACTATAACCGGAGACTGTTTATTTGAATCTACGATTATCCTCACACAGGTACCAGCAGATCATGCACTACCACATGCAGAACGAGGAGTACGGCAAAGTGGTGGAGGCCTGCAAGCGCTACGGAGACCAGGAGGTGTGCCTGTGGGAGCAGGCGCTGGGCTACTTCGCCAGGAAGGAAGAGGACTGCAAGGCGTACATCAGCCAGGTCCTGCAGCACATCGACCAAAACAACCTGATGCCGCCACTGCTGGGTAAGCGGGAGGCCAGGAGGGGGCTCTCTGTTTAAGTGCTCGAGTAGATTTAACTGTTTTTTGAACGATTTTCAAACAGTGAGTTGATCCATCCATTAGTCGACCGATTTAATGAATTGATCCGAAATTGTATTGAATTATTTTGATTAGGATTCAGTGATTCACTGATGGTTTGAATTGGATGTTGTTTGTTGTCAATAGGAATTTGTATTGACCAGATGATTATCAATCAATCCAAAAAACTGAATCAATAGTCAATAAAATAAAGTTTTTAGTTGCAGCCCTGCGCTTTATAAACATCACGTTTTTTTCAAAGTAAACAAAGACTTAAGTTTAGCTTTTCGTGTTCAAGACAATTTTTTATGCAACACTGTTGGCAATTTATTAGAATGGAAGCCATGTCGTGACCGCGTGTGTGCGTGCGTATACACTGTGGTCCCACAGTGGTACAGACGCTGGCGCACAACTCGACGGCCACGCTGTCCGTCATCAAGGACTACCTGGTGAACAAACTGCAGAGGGAGAGCCAGCAGATTGAGGATGACGAGCGCAAGATCCGCCAGTACCGGGAAGAGACCGCTCACCTCCGCACCGAGATCCAGGACCTGAGGACAAGGTAGGCCCCTGTCCCAACCACACAGCCCATCCCCTGTAGACCAGATCTCGGCCCCACCGCTCACTCGTCTTCCTCCTGGTCCTCCTGATTCACGTCCTGTGTGATAAAGTTTGGATAAAGTGGCAAGCCTCATCATTTTACAATTACACACCCATACTCCTCCTAGGATCTGCTATTTTAATTTATTCGAGCAGTTATCCAAAGCGACTTGAGACTCAATTCAGATGCAGGTCGTGTTGGTGGTAGAGGTCAACATCGATGTTTTATATTTAATCGACTTAATCGGTGCAAAACCAACATTTGGATGCCTCCCCACAGCGCTAAGATCTTCCAGAAGACCAAGTGCAACATGTGCAGCAGTCCACTGGAGCTGCCCTCCGTCCACTTCCTGTGCAGCCACTCGTTCCACCAGCACTGCTTCGAGAGCTACGCCGACAGCGAGGCGGAGTGCCCCACCTGCATGCCCGAGAATCGCAAGGTCATGGACATGCTGCGCGTGCAGGACCAGAAACGGGACCTTCACGACCACTTCACCAGACAGGTACCTCAGGCCATTTTATCATTCACCCCCCATTCACACGCATATACATCCACGCCATTTTGGACAGAATAACGTTTCCATGTAATTCAAACATAATAAAGATACACCGTAGATCGTCACACAGCTTGAAAATCTCAAAAGGGTTTTGGAGAGCAGTTGAAAACGTATCAGTATGAGTCGAGCATTAACGAAGCAATCAGAGTAGGAACGCTTTTTTGGATGTCAATTTTATCAAGTTTGACATGTGGTTAAGCTCTACTCTTCTGTCTGCCAATGTACACACATGTGCTAAGCAAAGCTTGACAAAGTGTAGCACCTTAAATAATGTATGAATATGACACTCTGGGGGCGCCCCGGTGGCTCACCACTTAGAGCGCGTACCATTAAGGCTGAGTCATTACGGCAGCAACCCGGGTTTGATTCCTGCCTTTGCTTTGCCGCATGTCCTCCCCTCTCTCTCTCCCATACCTTCCTGTCTATCTCACTGCATCCTCATGAATAAAGCATGACAAATGCAAAAATAAATCGTAAAAAAAAAAAAAGAATAAGACACTCTGTTACTATTTTGAGAGTAGTGTGGTACTTCCTTCTAGAACTATGTTCTGAAGGTGCTTGCACACCGTTGGAACAAACACACAACACCCGCTCACCAACAGCAAACTTCATCCGACAACCGCCCAACAACCACCAACCCAACACTGGCCCAATGGCGGCGTTTGTTGGGGCAGGGTCCAAGTACTTGAATAAACCGGTTCCTTCGCACGCCTCTTGTGTTCCAGCTCCGCAGCTCCAACGACGGCTTTTCGGTGGTGGCCGACTACTTCGGCCGAGGGGTGTTCAACAAGCTGACCCTGGTCACGGACCCTCCCGGCAGCAGGGCCGCGGGCGGTCTGGAGACGGACCTCCAGAGAGACCTCCTCATCCACACCAAGAGGAACAGCTAGAGTATCCCTCTGTGAGTGGGTGA
>OOFG01001426.1:2323-13159 GCA_900323295.1 Molva molva | reverse complement strand
CCCCCCCCCCACCACTTAGAAATGGTTAGAGCAGGCCTTAGATTCTCCCCAACGTGAATTGCCAATTGGCTTGGCAGCCCCTGCTGCTACACAATTTCTGCTCTTCTAAATGAATGGAGACATGGTGTGAAAGAGACCGTAGGCAAGGAATCTCTCACTGGCAACCAAGACAAGCACAGCACTTAGAACTTCACTTCATTTAGATTGAGGAGTGTTACAATAATATGTGCAAGAGCACACCACATTGAACGGCTCTGCGCCTGCCCTAGCTCCTGAAAGTTTGTTTTGTCATTTTAATTCCTCTAATGTGCCTAAATAAAAGAAACCCAAACTTCTTTAATAAACATCTCAGAATAGAACAGAGAGCTTTGTGTGAAGATGTTCTTTTCAGATGTCAAAATTAAAAAACCCGGTAATCAGAGATTCTAAACACACTACTGTAACGGCAGCCTGCTCCTAATGCGATGGCTGAGGGCCATTTGCTCAAAGCAAATGTCAACTGGGATGAGGGCCTAAAGCAAAACTTGAATAAATAATGTAGGATTCCACCCACATAGGAAGTGCTGATCTAGCCTGTCAGGCGATGACATGCTGGATAGATGGTGATGCATGTTCGAGGGCAGTGCAAGTCTGGGTCGACCTTGATATCCCCCTTTGTTCCACGCCACAACGAATGGTGCTCAGCCGTAACAAAACTCTGCCACTCTTAAAAGGGCGGAGTCACCCTCTGTCATAATGTGAACCGTATTCTGATCGGCTGCCTATCTGTGACACTTGCAACGAGTCCTATGAATGAAAGCTGAACATGCTAGCTCATGCCCCTATAGCAGGAATATCAATAACATTATAACGACATCCTCCATAGTGTCATGTTGTTTGAGATGACACCACCAAGGCAGTGCTGGTAGCAGCCGTCTGTCGAGCTTGCAAAGCAGTGAAGTGTAAATATCACGTCGGGTAATTCAACGCGTGCTGGAGTCTTCCTGGGGGTCAAAGGTCACGGCGTTATCTCCCTCTCTTTTGGCGAGTGCGGAAGGGCGCTGGCCTCTGTCGTTACTCTGTTAAGCACGGGGCCAACAGATGGTGTTCCCCGCTGCATCTCCGACCTGCAGGGGCAGAGCGTTTGCAGGCTCGCTGGGCGCTGGGCTGAGGAACGTGACACGATGGCCCTCCTTCATGAGGCGAGGGGCATGCCGTGAGAGACGGAGGAAAAGTGATCGCCGGTGTGATTGCACATGCAATGGAAATGTCAACCAATGACATGTAAAATATAGATCTAATTCAATTCAAATTCCATCGAATTCAGCTTAAATGTTTACTACAACCACAGGCCAAAATGAAACATGAATGAATACTGCACTTCCGCTACGGATCAATACTGTTCCTGTTCCGCTGCGCAGGAAACAGCAAGGTTGCACTTTGCATTCTCTAAGACGCCCGACAGGGCGTGGTCTGTCGTCACAATTACCCCAACGAGGGCGACAGATGGCTGGGAGGCCCCTCCTTATGACACTACAAGAGCTCACACTCACACACCTTCCTGACCAATCAGAGGCTGAACAGTAAAAATAGACGTTAGGGTAGGGCATGCCTTGAGAGGGAGAGGGTGAGTAAGGGATGAGCACTTCATTCCAACAGGCTACAATCTCCTGAGACAGCTCCACGAGACGCAGGCTCCAATGCCATTTCCATCAACATTTACAACTCCCTTCACACACTGATACATTGGGTGCTGCTTGAGGGAAGACACCTGATTTATCCTCCTTAGCCCTCTTTCTCTCTCCATCACCCCCTTTCTATGACGTTGTCCAACTAGCATACAACACAGTTGTCATCAATACACAGCTTCTGTAGAAGGGGTGCCGCTCATCTCCATGGAACACGCCACTCCACTAAGCCTATGCTAATTGTTTAAGCCAGTTGTATTTTTTAGGCTGAATTGGGCTTTGTTTACAAAATGGCAGTAATGAATGACTCTCCGCCTCCCTGCTGAGCTGCAGATCTCTACAAGTCATGTGTAAAGTGCAAGGTAATTAAGCGAAAGGATAATTAACGGTTAACATAGAAGAACATATAGGCTTCTAATTACCGCTGTTCCCATTAACTGTCCAGTTAGAATTCCATTTACGTTGGCATTGGTTTTGGCTTTCCACGAATGTAAGTTTTGGCTTTTGATGAATGTATTGAAAGAAATGAATGTTAATGTATGCCATTATTTTACTTGTTCTTTGTTGCCTGCTCCAGCAAGTTTATTATTAACTAATAATATCCTACATATCCTGTTAAATGGATAACAAGAATGGGTATATTTACCAGCTATGTTCTTAACGGATGCAGGTCAATCACAATACACTTTTCAAGCACTAACTGTAATGTAGCGAAAGTAGCCTAAATTGATTTATCTTGAGAAGGCATTTAGAGCAAACAACAAAAAATCTGCAAAAATGATAAGAAATATGAGCACAATATGAATTTATTATGCATCATTACTGTATTATTGACCTAATTTTACTAAAGTAACTGACACTATTTGCACACATTTCAATATAATAAATGGAATACATATTGATAAATGTATACTACAATATTTACATAATGCACTGACCGATGCTCCAAAAGGTTGGAATTCCCTTTGCTCTAGCTTCACAACACCAATAAAAGCACAGTTGATGACACTAAATCCACTTGGCCAAAGACTTTTAATGGCAATGTATTAACAAGGTCCAAAAGCTACGGTTTTAATTCAAATTGATTGAAGTTGCATATCATACATTGTTTCGTAAAAAAAATAATATTTCAAAAAGGTTTATTTCTCCCCAAATTCACCAGGACCACGTACACCCTTTTTCAGCAAGGACATTGCTATCTTGAGCAACCAAGCCGTCATTTCATAAACAAGAGGTTATGATGAGCTTTATCAAATGTCATTTGATTGTTCTTGTGAGCGCCGCAAACCAAATGTCATCCGGCTTCGTCGTATTGGAATGGAGCCCTACGGCGTTGGGCTGCAGGCTGCAGAACCTGGGAACTATCTGGAGGGGATGAGTGTTGGTATAAATCTATGTTTGTTTTGGGGATTTTGGCTAGGCTGATCTTTTGAAGGGGGGGGCTCTATTGATGTCGCAAATGTAAAAAAATGGACTAAGTCCACTGTAACAACCGCACCAGCAAAAAAAACAAGCATGACTGTTGAGATAACAGCTTAACAGACTGTCAGATCACGTGCACCAGTGGAAATGCTTCATTGAAAGTTAGAGGTGGGCAGAAAAGTTGTCACCGTCTGTTGAAAAATGATAGGTCTTTATACGCCTGCATATATGCATATGCCACAGAGAAGGCCGACCACCACGATAACACTGCTCCAAAGACATGACCTGATAGCATCTTCTGGCAGAACAGGGAGCTGATCCTGTTCAGTCAGCGCTGTTTCCTGCCTCCTGCCCTTCTGCCTCCTCATGCAGAAAAGCATCCCAGCTATGCCTCAGGGCCGACTGTAACTCCGACTCACCAGGCCCAGCAGATGGCAAACATGTCCGAATTATGAGGCAGCATACATAACAAGGGTCATACATTTAAAATCTGCTCACGGAAACTTTCCAATTGGATGGCTCTGCACAACAAAGTCGACTTGGAAGACAATCAGGCCCTTTTTTTCCCGGACAAAGCCAAAGGAAGTAACCCCCCTCCAAACCCCACCCCCCCCCTCCTACGCTCGGGTCCTTTGGTTACTGTGACTGTTGGGGAGATGGTTTGATTTGCCTCAGAAGCCTGTCATCTGCCCTGCACTCCATGGCATCTAATGCACACAAAAAAGAGGAGGACACGCTGGGCTGTGTGACACATCCGGCTCCATTTGGCCAAGAGAAGGAGGAGAGGCTGGTAGCCATGGGGGCCAATGAGTCACCCCAGAGAATGGACTCTTGAGGGTGAGAGAGGGTGACAGAGGCCGAAGAGAGGGCGAATGAATCATTATATGCAGATCACTTCAAAATTCAGGACTACAAAATACACACCTATGATTTCTGCCGGATGTCCATGTATCCTGTGTTATTACTGTTATCAGGAACATGAACGCTTCTTGAGGAAGAATGCTTCTCTGGGGTCCCATTCTCCCACTTCCACTGAAGGATATAAGCTCCGTCATAGCAGCTGATTGAGACATATTTTTGTGCGTCGAGTCTTACCAACTTTCACATTTCCGTTATTATTTCAACATTTGAATAAACTGCTGTCGGCAATCCATTGTTTGTGCCATCGCCTGCTGATTAATTTAATAAAATAACAGGTCCTAAAGCACTGAATGTAGATTAACTCAATTTGGACGTGTGTCCAAGGTTGACTTTCAAATAGTATTCTAGTGAGAAACAAAGCCCTTTCAGGTTTTACAGCATTGTTAGGTGGGCCAGTGAGTTGAAACATGGCACTGTGTACTAGCTTCAAAACGTGGACCGTCCATGTCATCCCATGTTCACTCTCTACTGCGTACTGTCTTACAAAGCAGAGGGGCCATTTATTATCGTTACTGAGGGCAAATGTGGGACAAAAGGGATATTAAAAGGTAGAAGTGTACCGACCAGGTCATTTGTGTGCCTGAAAAGTAAACGTAGTATGGCAAATTAGGCCTATATTGAACCAAACTTATTGATGTTGTTTAGGTCTTTGTTAGGTCAACAAAGAGCCTGCCTTTGGTGAGGAATATCTAACAGTGTGAGAATAATTATCAAGTTACACGAATACAATTCATATTTATCGGATACGTATGGCTCTTGCAATGGCACTTGAAATGCAATGGACTTTTATGTATTTAGTTTAACTGGGAGAACAATTCACTTTTAAAATACTTTTTAAATCACAGTATTGTAAGCAACACCACTTTGGTTTGAACCTATTTGTTAAATTCAGTTTGAGTTTAAACGTATTACATTTAGACCAGAATTAAATAAATAATGTTAATTACAATAATGTCAATTTGTGTAAAACGTTGCCTATTATCAAGGTCAATAGCCGTGACTTTTGAACACATTCCAGTGGGCTTTGCCGTAACAGCATTAAACTTCAGAGCAAAACAGATCAATCCGTCGCCTTTGAGCCAAAGGACACTTTGAACGCTATTCAGAGTCCTAATCAAATTAAAAGGAAAAGAAATACAATTGTAATGCGTCTCTTTGTTGGCCTTATGCTACGATAATTCAGTTGTAATGGGTAGCCTTCAGTCCAGCTCCACTAGAAACGGCACATCCGCAGCTCCACAACAGCTACCTTACTTATTATGACTAACAAAGCTCCAGTGTAGGGTTAGGGTTTCATTAAAGAGCAGAAAGGTAGACACCTTGTTATACAATGATCTTACTATACCTCAAATGAACATACTGTACGTTGGCATAAGATGGATGCGTTTATGGAAGCATCTGCCAGGAGGTTACTATGGTCACTGAAAGAAACACAGGCCTGGACCCTAGGGCATTGCAGTACCCATTCTCCTCGGTCTGTGCAAATTGGTGCGTCCTACAAGGCCTCAATAAAAAATGAAGCGCAGTGTGCATGGATGCATGAAATATGGAGACAGCGTTCCTTTACAGCGCATAAAAGATGCATGTCTTGCTGCGAGATAAGATATGCAGTCATTGTCTTAAATCAGAGAGCGGGTCGATTTCGGAAAATATAAAGTTTCTATCAGAGACTTGCCACGCTCTGCTTGTTGCTGCTTGATGTCGGGCCTCCTCTGGCGTGGAGAGTGTCGTTCCTTTTTTACTGTGAGGACGATGTTGTTGAGCAAGTTTGGGTTCTGTTTGTCAGCACACACACACACACGCACAATCATCCTTTCTAGACTTTCCATTACGATATTGACAGGTAGATTGATAGGTTGACCGGCAGGTGGATTTGCTTAAACGTTCTCAAGCCCTATTTGGACAGAAGCCCATTAGTTTCTTAACGGGAGGTCTGTAGCTGAACATCGGCATGGGGGTCATCTGTGAGAGACAACTAGTGCATCTGGATGCCTGTGAATTCACAGGGGAAACACGTGTCTTCCAGCCTGTTTGCTGTCCAATGTACCTGGATGTTTGGCCTAGATCACTACTCACTAGATCACTATCGTACGAGAACCTATAACCGACATATCACAATTCAAGTCAACTGACCGCAAAGTGCCTCGTTCTTTCAGTACCGTGGGGCCGAATCGCAGGTGCATCGTATCAACACCGGGAAAGTGGCGGAGGCCCCTCCAGGCCCCTGGCTTGCATTTGAGTGTGAGATTAATGCTGACTTGTTCGCATTGGTGCCAGCATTTCTTTCCCTTTTTTAAGGAAAACCTTTCAAGGGTTTCAGAAATGTCAGAAACAAAACAATGATCGCCCGTGGAAAGGTGGTAAGCAACTGTTCATCGTTCCAAGCAGCGATACGGACGATGTTGTCTCTTTGTTGACATTATCGGTTAGCCCTAGCATGCATCTCCAAGCAGTTTAGCAGGATTAAGCTTAGCCGTTTGCTCGTCCTCCCCCAGTAGTCCCACAGGATAAGCACAGCCACCACAATGGTTGGCATAATGTCAACAAGACTCTGTGTTACCCCTTATAAAGAAAGATGATGGTCGTTAAAATGTCCTCATAAGAAATATCAACCATTCATTGTTTGCAAACCAAAAAAACAAAAAACGTTTAGGTGATTAACGTTACAACTAAGCCCAGTGATGATGAGTGTGCAGTAACTGACCCCCCGCCAGACAGGAAGTGGTAGGCGACATGTCCCTTTGATGGCTTCACACAGGGTCATATGCATGTGTAATGTCATGTTTTCTGGCTCCCAGAGGCGATGCATCTCCTTTCATCTCTCCCGGGGCCTGGATGCGTCTAATCTACTTCCCATCACAAAGGGAAGGAGTCAGGAAAAACCCCAACCACTGTCTCTCCCTCTTGCCTCTCACTCCTAATAGGCTCCTACATGAGAGGGGTTTTTATATTCCTTCTGCGGGAGGTTTTTAAGGCGATGCCACCAAAATACTACTGCAACTGTCACACAGGCAGGGACTGGATTTCACTTGAACTTTAAATTAAAGATTTGTATCATTTTGTAAGGAACACGCCAAAAAAACATGTATGGAGATGCTTATTCTGTCATATATTTATTTTTGTTTTCCATCAGCAGGTACAACCATAATATTACTTTTAGAAACACTCCCAGCAGGTTTTAAATAAGCTTTGTCTTTTGATGTTCATTTGGGGCAGCTAAAGTACAGTGTGTGGGCCAAAAATAATGTCCTTTGTCAGCTGGAATTGAGTAAAGCATTGTTCCTCTCTTAAGTCGGTGCTACTCCAAACTAAACAAACGATATTCATAGGAGCACGGTAGAAAAAGCCAGCGCCAGCCTGCTTTTTTAAAGTGTTCCTGTAACTTGCATCTTCTTGCATAGGCATACCAATAGCATTTAGCTTCCTGGTGTCTAGATCTTAGCTGGAACCCTTCATGGCCGACTTTGATTCAGCAAGGAATGGCACTTTTTTCAAACCATAAACTGGATTTTCCTCAGCTGCACCTTTCTCACAGCTGTGGTGCTAACCATCACAGCTGCTTTAGATATGTGAAGGATGAATATTCTTACCACTCACAAGGGCACACAAACAGCTTTCTACAGTCAGAACAAAGGTTAATAGGATGCGATTATGTAATATGACTTAAAAATAGCACACCATTGCATTACACTTTATTTAAATCAGTATGTGTGCTAATTTGTCGGCCTACATATTTCTTGTTAAGATTTCATCATTGTCTGGAATGCTGCTAAAAGCTGACATCTAATATATTAGCATCGATATTATTATACTCTAATGTCTGCTGGTTTTAACAGAAGAACAAATCAACTCAATGATTACGTTCCATTTCTTCAACACCCTTTCGTGATTTGCCATGGTGTGAAATAGGTGTCATCTGCAAGAATGGGGAGATGAGGAACAGTACGAACCGAAGCAATATTCACATTGAGAATAAGTATTTCCTCCCCAAACCCAATCCAAAGTATAATAATCAGATGATTGTAACACCACAGTATTTTTTTGCCTAAACGTTCTGCCCTTTTGGTTAAAACGTTTCTTAATTTGGACATGCTCCTATTTGTGATACGATTTCCCCAAACAACCAATAGAATAATGATGACATACTTTATTATGTAGGCCATATTAATCCTCGCCTGTAACGTAGAAAAACAAATGAGGCCACAGCCTATATAACGACTAGTATGTTCTCGGGTCGCCAACCCCAAGATGTAAGGCCTTTACTCATCTGTAAAACTAATCAAAACAAGACATCTCACTGACATCTGAAGTGGAACAGTGTTGTCAGTGCAACCTGAATACAAACACACACACCCATAAGCAGTGTAAGCCCAGGCAGCCCACCCGCCACAGCAGCTCCCAGCGCTCTCAAGCCTGGAGTGACTTGCAGCTCACAGAGCTATCAGCACTACATTAAAGGCTCTCACAGCAGCAGTGGCTACCATGGTATCTCTTGACAGTCAAGTAACCGGCACGTCCTGAGTCCAGATGCCGTAATCACCGCTTGGCAGCAGCCCATTGGCCGACAATCAACCAAGTGCTCCAATCATCGCTGTAAACGGCTAGAGAGCTGTGCGTTTCGATGGCTTTACTCACCTCGGTCTACTGCGATTGACAAAGTCCTTGAGAAAATGCCACTTGCCCACTCTGTCCTGCCTATAGGACAGACTATTTGTAGGCCTAACATGTATGGGGGGCTGATGGTCTTGCGCATAAGGGATCAGGAGCACATCAATCAGAACTAGCAGAATAAGCTAACCTAAACTACACTTGAATGTTAAATGATTGAATAATAGCATACATTTTCCTGACTGAATTGATAATCAATGAAAATAATTTCAAATAAAGTCAATACAAATGAAAACGCCCACTGCTATAATTTTATATGAACTCAAAAAAGATGTGAGTTCAATTTAAGTTTGGCCATATTTCTCTGATCATCACTATTGAAAATGTGAATATTTGATAATCAGAATGCTAGGAATTCAGAGTTGAATTCTGTATAAATCTAATACAGAATTGAAACACTAAAAACAAAGAGGCATAACGAATTTGTGGGAACAGTTGGATATTTCAACTGATGTGACCTGACCTTCACAGGGTGTGGTCAATCTAAATCGTATCCGTTTGGGATGCATTGTAGTGTAATCTTTGAAATGTTACCCCATGGTTCCTAAAATCTATTTTTCTCACAGCGTACAACGGATTCTGGAGATCTTGTGTCATATTCAGTAAAAAGGCCTTCGATTCTATCCCTGTAACAAGGATAGAATATCAGCCGCGATGCTTTCAAAAGGGAACAGCATGAAGTCAGACCGTATCACCGTTACTTTCTGCACCATGTCATTAATGAGGAAACACTGGTTCAGCACAACAATGTCTAACTGGAGACCTACATTGTGCTGCTTAAATGGTCACGTGATGACTCACAGCATGGGAAGGCTGCTTCATACATATCAAGTTCCAATTTCAGCCAATGAAGGAAGACTTCCCTAGACCCATCACCCCACCCAGGTTATTTGAGCATAATCCCAAGCATTGAGCAAGATGGTCCACAACAACATAGACTTCAGCCATTAATCACACGTAGCCATTGATGTCATTTATATCTCAATAGCAGGTAGATCGATCCAAAATGGTGCTGCTGCTCTATTCTGAACATAGTTACCAAGAGATTTCTAGTCAGTTTGACAAGTATAGTGGTACGGTTTTAATTGAATGCTTCACTTAATCTTCCATGTCAATATGCAGATACATGTTTTTAGATCCATAAAATGAGCCATGTGATGCGCTTTAGGGTGTAGGCTTATCAAACACACACACAACCATGAGCTGTAGCATTAAGCTGGCAGCCCGCCAGATAAAGACATATCCTTACACCCAGATGAAACCAGATCTTGTTTACCAATGGAAAATCCTATTTCCTCACATCAATCTGCAGGTCGGTCGTCATGCATCACCATGCAAGACAGAGAGTTTTTTCCAGTGACTTCAGTCGTTCCTCACTCTCTCAGGAATACCCCTGGCCCAGCGGGGATTAAAAGCTCCTGTACAAAGACATCGTAGCACCATGTGCCTGTGTGACCAACCATATGCTCCACACATATCATCTTACCCACCCTAACAGTTTTCTGAAAAGCGTGTCATTTGACACCACAAATAGCTAGGCTTCGGGGGACAACAGACGAGTGGTTGGTGGGGGTGGATATTAAAAGGAATTGGAACGCTATTAAAAGAAACCAGACCCCTTAAATTAAACATTTAATAAGTAGACACTGCCATTATTAAATTGAGCCCCTGCCAATGAATGATTGGTGAAGAAACCGCAACAATAAAAAAACAAATGCCTCTGCTTCCATTAGAGAAATGCAAAAGCAATGTCATTATCTCAATAATGCTGTCAAAGCACAGATGGTGATAACAAATGTCCAAGACCTCAATAAACCCTTTATAATATCACCAAGACATAGCCTACACACACACACACACACCCAAACGTGTTGTATGTGTGGGAGGGAGCAAATGAAAACATCATCTGATTGCAACATTGACTAAATTGTATGTATGTGTGGTTACATGTTACACTGTCCTGCCTCAGGCTAGAATAAACCTACATTAGGGGAGTTTTTCAGATGTGTGTGTGTGTGTGTGTGTGTGTGTGTGTGTGTGTGGTGGTGTAGTGTGTGTGTGTGGTGTAGTGTGTGTGTGTGTGTGTGTGTGTGTGTGTTGGTATAATGTGTGTGTTGGTATAATGTGTGTGTGTGTATAATGTTTGTGTGTGTGTGTG
>OOFG01001422.1:0-12758 GCA_900323295.1 Molva molva | reverse complement strand
AATTGGGGTCGAGCCCCTGTGAGCCTTCCCACAATCCTTTGCCCCACACAATATTGCATCCAACATTACTTCATACTAAAATAATTGGTATATTTGTAGTCTAGTTAGCTGACTTGTAGTCTAGTTAGCTCTCCCCCTTTGTTGAAATTTGTTATTTCGAGTTAACGTCAGATATATTTAAATTTATTGAATGTTCCCTGAAAATGTGCCTGACGTGCAGGATACAGAACAGGATGCTGTGTCTGACCAAAGTCTAAGTTTAAGAACAACTTAGCTCTTTTCTATCTTAAACTGCAAGCCAAAAATGCTCCTTCCTGCTAGCACTATTCAAACAATCATAGAGGAATTTCAGGAGGTAATCAACTCAAAGGTTCATGAGAAGAAAACTGTGTTGAA
Organism: Molva molva; assembly: GCA_900323295.1. Taxonomy (NCBI): domain Eukaryota; kingdom Metazoa; phylum Chordata; class Actinopteri; order Gadiformes; family Lotidae; genus Molva; species Molva molva. The sequence continues at coordinate 12,362 of OOFG01001422.1, read as the reverse complement.
CCTGCAGGACAATGAAATTAGTCAGATACTAGATGATGTGTCAAAGGAAGATATCTTTAAGAGTGCCATTAAGGCCCCATAAGATCTGACCAAACGAGGAAATAAGAGTTTCAAGAAGTCTTTTATCTATGTTGTGACCCCTCAGATCTATCTAGGTGCAGATGCAGCTGGCAGGGAATGTTTCTTTCAGTACATACCTATCAAAGAGACACTGAGGTCTCTGCTCAGTCAGTCGTTAGTGAAAAACCAGTACAGACAGGAAGCAGATGTCCATCTCTCAGACAGATGATTTGACAGATTTGATGGATGGAAAAAACATCAAAGACAATGCTTTAATAAAATAAATGTCTCTCGTCTTTGTCTATAGTTCCGTATCAGGATTCATTTGAGGTTGCCAATCCTCTTGGATCTGATAAAAAGAAGCATGAAATACTGGCTGTGTACTCTTGGTGAAATACTACCCCATAATCGCTCATGTATTGATCTAATGTAAGAGGAAGACTTTTGTTTCTTTGTGCAGGAGAAAAACTTCTCCCCTCTTGTAGCTTATTTGAAGGATATAGAAGCATTGGGCTTTGAAACCGAGGATGGTAGCACTCTGAAAGGAGCATTGATAGCCGTATCAGGGGACAATCTTTGATCACATTGTGTCGGAGAGAATTTTAGCAGAACAAGTACTTCTGCAGTTACTGCTTGATGGACAGGGACACATTTCAGAAACAACCTGAAAACGAAGGCCCCAAAATGACATTTGAAAACTACAGAGAGAGTGTTGAGCATCTCAGTGTTGACCAAGCTTTGGTATACAGAAACAATTTGATTCTGTTTTAAATAATCTGAAACCCTTTCATGTGGGTAGTCCATGTCTCCCTCCTTGTTTGTGCCAGGACCTGTTCTTGGGGATAGTCTCATAGTTCAAGTTCAAGTTGTAGTTGTCACATAAAAAGTCATACATCAACAACTAGCATTTGTACAGGTTTACTGCTTACTTTGCCTGCTCCTTCGACTTTTCTTTGACAATAAATGATAAATACACAATAACTATAAGTATTAGAGTGAACAGGTGACATAAAAGTACTAGTTTATATAAAATACAATTTGTTTAATGGAAATTAATTATTTATTTCTTTATTTTTAAATCACGGTATATTCGTTTTTATATATATATGTGTAGAGATTATGCTGTGCAAAAAACAGTATTGATTGAACAGTGCAGTATGTGAGATATGGATGAAATGACCACTGAGAGTTAGTGATAGAGTCTGGTATGAGAGTCTATTGGGCATGTGAGCACGCTGGGTGGGGAGCATATAGACCTTTAGGCATGTTCCTCATGCAGGAACCATATGGTACTGGGGTTGGAGATCCGCCTGAGCCTTTCTGTATTTGCCCTACCAATACTCTCTTCCCCGCCCTCAGCCAGAAGAAGAGGCCATTGTTTGGGTGGCTGGAGTCCTGAATGATTTGGGGGGGCTGTGTTGTGGGTCAGTGATAATGAGGTGTGGCTGCCAACTCTCACCACCTGTGTTATGCCTGTCAGGAAGTTAAGGACCCATTTACACAGGGAGGTGTTCAGTTCTGTGAGTGGTGACGAGCTATGAAGGGATTATGGTATTAAACGTCGAGCGTCTATGAATGTGTGCTGCATCTTTGCGATGGCGTGCTCCGTTGACCTGTTGCTACGGTATGTCATTTTGAAGGTCGATGATGCTGGGCGATGAAGTGCAGATATGGTCCCTGATCAGACATTCGAACCACTTCATTGCCACAGAGGTGAGTGCTACGGGACAATCATTATGGCAGGCTGGGTGTGTGATCTTGTATACGGGGATAATAGAGCGTGCTAGGGAGAGGTTGAGCAGTACCATGGATACAGGGGTTAGAGAGTGCTGGAACTCTCTGTTCAGCCTCTGATTGGGCCTCAGAGTGCTGTTCAGCCTCTGATTGGGCAGTCCACCGTGGGACCTCCCTCGTCACCAGAGCTTCCTGTTTCAGTCATGGGGGCATTGTCTGATTTCCCGAACGGAAGGGGAGACGGAGCTGTGTAGCCGTCTTTGCGTATGACTTGGCAATGTACATTAGCCCTCTTGTAAATGTTGGGAAACACTTTACCTAGTCCAGTGAAACAGAAGCATTTCACCGGTCACACATTCAGGGAGTGATTCGAACGACAGGACATGTGAACGTACTTAAGAATTCTCATTAAAGAATTTATACACTTCAGAAGTACCATGTTTCCTGACGCTCACTAAAAGCCAAGCATCACTACTTATCACACTATCCAGACATCATTCTGCAATTTGGCCCTCTAATTCGACTGTGGACCCTACGGATTGAGCTGTGTGCAGCTCACTGGTGGGAAGGCACCAATTATTGCACGCTTACTTAAGCACAGGGCAGCTGTTTTTCCAAATATTCAAGTTGTAGCACTATCAAGCAACTTTGAAGAGAAACTCTACAGCCACAGGATTCAGCAGGAGCTCAGCAGAACGTTAGCCAGCAGGAAAAACAACACACAGTTTTCCGCTGTACTGTACATGAATACTTAATATTCTAAGGGGCTGGTTCTGGCAGTGGCAGAGTGTGTCAGGGTAATTGTGTTTGGGAAAATGGTATTGATTTGACTTGATCAAAGCACCTGATTGTGGAGAAGAACCAGGCTGTTTTACTGGTTGATGTTGGTGTTCGTTGCCTGACTCTAGAGGGACTGCATGTGTGTGGACATCGTCAGCCTTGTTGGCTTCTACCCACTTCCATGTTATGACTTATGTGGTGGTTCAGTGGTTGCATTTCATCATTAAATTTGTGTCTGAAGGTGTTACAATGCCTGAAAAATTTGCAGACGCAATCACAGCAGCACTCCCAAGGCTGGTTGAGGATCAGCTGAGGCCATTGGTTGAGTGACTGCTTTTGGTTGTTGGATAGAAGAAGTTCCAGATCTGAGTTATGTGAAGGAGAATAACGCCCGTATCTCAACCTATAGATGCCTTTCAGAGGAGAGGTTTGTCCAATTTTGTAAAAAGTAAGACAGTCAAAATCAGCTGAAGGTGTATTTCTATGCATTTTGTTATGTGGTCGCCACATGCTCAGCTTAGTTTTAATTTATAAACAGTGCTGGGGGCAAGTAATCAGATTAACAACAGATTGTTATTTAAGGCTGTATTCCAAACATGATTAGTGACAATGTACAAAAATAGTGATGACATCAGCATAAGACGTATTTTTAAGGCATGAATTTAGATGGATAACATTTTGATGACAACAATAGTATAGTAACTATTTAGGGCAACTAACGAAGTAAAGTAAGTAGCAAAAATAACTTTCCCCAACACTGGTTATAAATGCAATGGTCCAATTTACGTCATAGTTGCAACATCATTATGGTATGTCCTGTCTCAAAACCGAGGATGCAATCAGTGGAACTATGACACTCCCAATTGGATGTTCTGTTGTACCAATGTGTTCAGATAGATCCCAATATGTTTTGTTCCGTATCTCAACAGACAAAATAATTGTGTCAGTATGAATGTATACAGTAAATTATCAACATCTGGTAACACCCTATACTATATATTGATGACAAAATGATGACGATAATAATGGGGAGGATGATGACTATTAATTGGATACAATCACAGAGCACATTTTAAAGACATCTCGCCATCTCCATCTCCAATGCAATCTCTATCCCTCCCTCTCTCCTGTGCCATACCCTCCCCAGTGTCCACCTAACTGGATCACCACTTTCCATGAGCCTTGAGAGAAAATGGCAGTCCAACTCTCCGATTGGCCATTTCTATGGAAAGAGGACAGCCCAATGAGACAGGTTACAGATGATCATGAGTTATTGTGGATGCATCCGGATGCAATGCACAATCACAACGAGAGCTGAATGCACTCAGATAGCCAAGAATGTTGTTGCTCAATATCCAAAAACTTTTGCTGATGTCACAGATGAGGGAGACCTCTTGGGTTCTGGTTACCCTTCTCTCTTGAATCAGATCAAAACAAGAGTGGAAGATGTCAACATGGACAAATCTCTCTAGAATTCAAAGGCCTTTCAGCCCAGAAATAGCTGCAGTCAAGTGGACAGTTATGGATTCATCAACCTTCAGCCTCATAACCTTGCTGAAGGAGAGCCCGTCAATTCTCAAGAGGACAAGAGGCAGATGTTGGTCATGCAGTAGGATGAAGGAAGGACCCAGAGCGGCAGAAAGGGTGATGGTCGTCAACCTCATGCACATATCGTACCTAAAGCAGTGCCAACTTATCTACTGCAGTCCTTCTCCCATAGTCACTGATGCTCGACATTATCTCGAGACTGAGCAAGGCACTGCAGAATAAAGACAGGCATCAACTTTCCAGCATCAGCATTGAAGTGAAGAGGGGAGATTCAGACAAAAAATGTTTTTTACATTTGAATAGAGACTCTAACCCGAGTCGCGATAATCAGGACTTGACTGCTGTGAGAGTCTAATCTCTCTGGGGACTTGTAAGCAAAAAATTGGTTTGTTTTTAAGGGCTGTGATAAGTTATCATTGTATGCATTGTTAGTTTGTTGCATTGTTATTAAAAAAAACAATGCAACTTATAAATATATCCCTGCCTTACGGATGGATATGGCCAAGCTAAAGTAGGTCTAGTGGTGACAAGATAATTTAAATATAAATTATACAAACATGATAAATAAGTAATGTAAATGTTTTGTATACATTATATCAGCCTGCAAGAATGAATCCGCCATCAAGCAATAAGCATAGGATCCAGCTGATACAGGGAGTGGCAAATAATACAAATAGTTTTGATAACGTTCCCTATTTTTAGGCTATGAAGTAGACAAGTCCAGTTATTTATTTAAGGACACTTCTTGTCTGCAAAGTATTTGATTAATAGAGCATGATCAAGGGAAGATACAGGCAGCGATTTACCAGCATCTACAATGAGACAATGGTTGTACATGATTCTTATAAGGAAACGTTCACATCGTGGGCAGTAACATCAAAGGAAAGGTGAGGGGCAGTGACCATCGTGGAGAGTTAAGGATTGGCCATGGCTGAAGTTAGCCAAGGCGGGAGAGGCCAAGTTAGTTTGCAATACACTGTGGGGGGAAGTGGACATGTCTGCAAGGATGCAAGACAGCTAAAGGAATCTAGACATCAAAGAAGTCAGGAGATTGGAATGGCCTCAGTATCAGACTTCGTGGCTACAGTGGCAATGTGAATGCTTACTAACTTAGCACCTTTCAATTGGAGAGAGGAAGGGAGCTATCTCTAGGAGCAAGGAGAATTTATACAAATGCCTTTTAAATTGATAAGTTACAATGTGAACAAAGTTATATCATTTGAATGATACATTTGTAATTGTATATAATTAGGATACATTAACTGAAGCTTAACCGTGCGTTTAGACCAAAAGCGAAGGCGCGGAGCAAATACATACAAAGTCAATGCAAAGACGCGAATAGATGCACATTTTCCACCGGCCAAGCAGCCGGCGCGGATGGCTTGAATGGCGTGGCGCGAACGACCTGGTTCACGCGGATTTCGCGTGTTTCTACTCGCGCGAACGATGCAAATTCGACATTCGCTCGAGGTGGAATATTTGAACTTTCCCGCGAATTTCGGTTGATGCTGAATCACTGGCGCGAGAAAAGTTTGCGGTTCGCGCGAGCAACCTCGCCCAAGTAACGCGAGTAGAATATTCGCTTCGCTTTTGGTGTGAACGCACCTTAACATTTGTTTACAACAAACCTAAATGGAGATATCCTGCTGAGAATGATTAGTATACTCGCCCTCTACTGGCTATGTATTATGTTTACGCTGTTAGTTGTTCAGGAAAGAATCACTCGATTTACCACCAGATTATTTGACTGGAAAAACGTTTCCAGTTGCTCCCATAAACATGACAATTCTATGGACCATTGCAGTGCTGTTCTCAGTCCGTCATCGTTTGGAATTAAAAATGCAGGAATACATTAAATTTGGTGCGGCTAGTGGAATCTTAGAGAGCATACTGCCGCAACATTTAAAAATATTTTCAAGGCAACAAGGAGTTACTGGGATCGCCCCACAATGGGAACTTTTTGGGCTGCTAGGAGTTTTTATTAGTCGCTTTGATCCACTGCTATCACAACATCTGGCCAAATATGGACACAAGGACAGGGACAATTTTGGATGAGTTCATTCAGTTGATGGCTGAACAGGTCCTGCTTGCCATTGTAAAAGAAGTAAATAGTATTTCTCCATCACAGAAAGAGCCTTTCTGCCACAAGGTGGTCTGTGAGAACTGACAAAACGAAGGTTCAATTTGGCAACAAAGCTATTCAAGATGCTTGTAATGAAAAAGTTGACCCCCAAAGCTGCGCAGTATGAGGCGTGTCAATTAACGACAGTAATGGGCACCTTTGAAACTGCAGTTATGACCGTAGTGCGGGATGACTTTTTCAAAAGAATCAATTTAACTAGCAAAGTTTTGCAGCAGGTACAAATTGATAAATGCACCATTCCTATTCTGTGCAATTCACTTGTACTATTTATAGGCAAGGCCAGAAACGATTTTGAAACCTACGAAGCAGAGGCTAAAACTCTCACAACAACCGAGGGATAGCCAAGGAAGTCGAGTGAAGAAAGTAAGGCATGGTGAGTCCGCAGTTCCAGAGGTGCGACGCTCAGGATGTGACGTGTCCGTGATTGACCCGCATTATGTCATATGTGACTGCTTGTCACAGGAATTGCAACCATGAAAGTGAAAATATACCCACATGATCTTGAGGAGGACTTTACAGCAGAGTTTGGCCAGTTCATCTCAATAGTGAAAAAAATAACAATCTGTCATGGACATGTATATGAAGCTCAGAGAGCTAGGCTTGAGGGATGCCCTAACGTGGACATTTGCTTTCATATGAATCTGACATTGCCAATTGCAAACTGTTCAGGAGAAAGGTTGTTTTCTTTGTTGAAATGTGTGAAAATGTGCATAAAATAAGATGAGGATTTTGACATCATCAAGGATTTCACCTGATTGAAGGTCAAGAGACAGACTCTGTCAATGTAAGTTAACCATTCAAATATCTAAATCTGAATAAGTAAAGCACATATTAAAATCAAATATAAAATGCATATAAATGAAATGTTTAATACAGGGCTATCCTTTCCATTATGAATATATTACTTAGAAACAGATACAATAAATAGATAGAAAATGTAACCCTTTGTTTACCAAATACCAAATGTGCATGTCGGGGGCCCTCTAATAACACAGTACCTTATCCATTTAAAGGGGTCAAATTATTCTTTTTCGGTTTTTCCCTTTCCTTTAGTGAGTTACATAGCTTTGTTATCCAGGTATATGGGCTGCTAAGCTACACAGCTCAAAAACCACAGCAGGAGGAGTCCTCTTCTTTCCCACAGAAAAACATCTCTCCTGAACTGCCTGAAACAGTCAGCCTTTACTTCTGTGATTATGTTACATCAAAAAATCATGGAAGTGCAGAAGTCCACGCGGCTGGTTAGGCACACCCCCAAACAAAGAGTTAGAGCGGTGGCCGGTGGAGTTTGGTTCTGGTAGAGCAATGTCGAGAAGGCACTGTTATCGTCAGTGCTAAGGCAAATCCCCTACGTATGGACTTCCAAAGAAAAACACAATTAAGAATCTGTGGTTAAAATTAATTTTGACCGTTCCCTTCATTTTACGGTTCGGGAAGCAGTCCTGAACCGGGCACAGTTCACTGCTGGAGCTTCGCAACCTGTGGATTCAGGATCACAAAGGATTGCTCCTGTTTAAAACAAACGAGGTAGCTATTCCAGAGTGTTCAAGTGCAGAGTTGTTGGTTAAAGCTGAGCTGTACACCCAGTGCGAAAGCTATCGAACTATCATCGAGCTATCGTGTTCAAATATTTTGGTTTGTCAGCTGTAGGCCTTTGCTTACTTACTGGCTCATGTTATAGTTTTGGTTTTGCTAATCAGCTTTAGGCCAGCCTTTACCTAAAAATGTGTAGAAATATGGCAATAGATGTTAAACATTGTTCATCTGTAGTTGGATTTATGATTTATTATAGAAGGGTGAGTGCACCGCAAAAGCCAATAAAAACAGGCCTACTTTTTTATTAAACATAATAAAATAAAGAATAATGTAAATAATTATGGACACACTTTACAAATGTACAAGGACGGTGGCTGATTCAGAAGTGTGACTATTTGAATGCAAAAGTGTACAGATAATGTGGACGACCTGATGAGGCTCGTCTTTGATGAGGTGTTTGAGGACCCATCGCCATTTGTTGAGGAGTTTAAGATGATCCCCGTACACAAGGACCTGTCATCCCAGTATAAGGGACCCTCAAAGGAGGTTCAGTCGAAGGGCGGTCGGAAGCCAACATACTGTCCAGCCGGATTAGGAAATTCCTGGCGTGTCCGGAGTACCACAGAAGACGGGATGACAACCCTGACATTCCTTTCTAAGTAGCTCCAGCTGACAGATAGTTTTTTGAGAAAATAATGTCTTCACTGACTATTTGGGTCATGTGGTATAATGAAACCTCACTGTTCTGATTTATATTTTAGCCAGTTTATCATTACATGTAATACAAAATGGCTCTTCTTCTGTTCTACACCTCAAAGGTCCATAGTCAGCTCTATAGATGTTGATGTTCTGCAGGATGTAGGGACTCAGTTAGGCTCTAGGCCTGATGTGGATGGTGAACCATGGCTGGATCCTGGTTCATATTACAACCTAATAAGGAAATAACAATGATTTACAACAAAAGGTTATTTATAATATAGCAAATCACTCAGGAGGCAAGCAGAGGCTGTAGAAATGTAGTAATTGATTATACTAACTGTTATCTTTCGTATTTCTTTACAGCAGAAGTTTTTCTATTCGGCATTCTGGCACAATTTCCACAAGTTCACAGAAATAGGAAATGATAACATACACGTCAGTCAGTCAACGAACACACGGTTGTTCACGTGATATAGAGGAATTACAGTTTGAACGTTCCATCTGGAATATAAGACAGCTACAACATAACGTGAAACGTCCTGCTCCACTATTTGTTGCAACAGTGTTTCGGGTCGAACCGATTTGTCGGCCTGAATTTATGATTCGTATCAGACTCGGCCTCGAAAAGGGTATAGATGAACCGAAGCCATTGATTCCCACAATGTTTACAGCTGCATGGGACTCAGGGGCGTGAGTTGGCCGACACACACGCTAAGCACTCGACCAATCACAACAGAGTGAGCCAGCTGACCAATCAGAGTAGTCTGAGCTTTTTCGGGAGGGGGTGCCTTAAAGAGACAGGAGCTAAAACCGAGTGTTTCAAACAAAGGCCGAAAGCGGTTCTGCAGCAATGAACAGTGTGAGAATAATAAGGTGTATTTTTAACATTAAAAACATTAAACCTATTCTAGTACTATCCCCAAATGAAAATATTATCCACAAAAAGGGCATAATATGACACCCTTAATAGATAGATTGCAGGTCTGGTTGTAGCTATAGGTTTTGAACATGAATTGCCATTCGTAGTTATTCTGCCTTTTCTTCTGAGTGTATTCTGAATGAACCCTCATTCCTTACTATGCTGTACTCAGGTTTTCTGAGACACTGTAGTTACTTCAAATCCAAGTCTTGGCTTCATGTTGTTTTATTGTGATATAGGCCACTGCAACCCAGGCAGACATTGAGGCACACCCGACAATACAAGAAACACACCCAGGCTCATTATGCTTGGTAAGTATGTGGTTTTCCTCTTCAATTCTTATGTAGATACGGTGCAGGCATGCCGTAGAGGCATTTCAACAGAGATGTCTGTTGATTCCGCTATCGGGACTGTGTTAAACGAACTGGACGGTATATTTTCACTATAAGAAGAACAGACGACTGCACTTAAAGCTTTTGTTGAAAAGAAATATGTCATTTTTTCGTCGCTCAGTGCTGCGTCGCCCATTTCGTTGCTGTGATTGGTTGTAGGCCTGTCCAATTGTGTCCAGAGGCATTTTAGTCTGCGCCTGTTGGTGACGCCCTTTGGAAATCGAAAATGAACAGAGAGGTTCCAGACTAATTGCAGTTTGTAATTCGTCTGGTGATGCCAGGCTAGCTTCCCTGTGCATGTAGCTTCTAAATGCGCAGGGCGGGCAGCACTTAGGCATATTGGTTCCATCCGGTTTGCTTTTCTGAATATTCCGTTCTCTAGTTGATTCTTGCCATTACTTTGTTTATTCTTTGTAGTTCCAAACTCCAGTTTGACTTAACATTGAATATCCAAACAGCACTACACAATTTGTATGATTAGGAATTCAGTGAAGATCATTGAGTTTGTGCAGAGTTGTCCATGGACTTCATTGGCATAACAAGGTAGCTTCTGAATAACATATTGAAGGTAATTGAGTTACATTTCGTCCTTTCATTTTCAGGCCATTCAATCATGACCAGGTGGATGCTGTCCATTGAGGAAAGTGTCGTCATGACACTGGACAGCAGTGACAACTTTGCAGCTTCCTTCGTCAGCTCTTTGCAAGTTACTACATCTTCAACGTAGAATACCAGGAGGCTGCTGCATGTACACTGAAGCTTGTTCAGAGGCAAGTGAATTTCTTTCCGCATTACACTTCTGAATTATAATTAAATCAGGTGTGCAACAGTAGATTTGGGGCTAAAAGTAGCAGGAAGGAGGAATTTCAGGACTGAGTTGAGTGCATTAGAGTCTTCTTTATAAGCATATTTATTGGATGGCAGGATGGCAAGAAATGCTTTGCCAGACAGAAAGTGAGCAAGAAGACCGGGAGGGTGGTGCAGAGGAAGCTGATGGTCATCGACCTGCATCGAACAGCTTCGGTCCTTGATGGAGTTTGAATGGAAGAGTGCAAACTGAGCGTCAGGGGTAGGCAGCCAGGGGTAGGCAGCCAGGGGTAGGCAGCCATGGTGTAGGCAGCCAGGGGTAGGCAGCCAGGGATAGGCAGCCAGGGGTAGGCAGCCACGGGGTGGGCAGCCAGGGGGTAGGCAGCCAGGGGTAGGCAGCCGGTCGCCGGTGGGCAGCCAGGGGGTGGGCAGCCAGGGGTAGGCAGCCGGTGGCCGGTGGGCCACCCCCCACACCTCCATGAATAGCTGATCTGCAGTAAGTAGTGAAAGTATTGTGACACTTGCTGTTGTTGTTTTTGCTCACTTGTAGGTGAGCAAGGATTTGTAAGGTTAATCAAGTATCAAGTACTAGATTAAGAACATTGTTTGGAATGCAATTACATTTTTTTTTGTTATTCTGAAGTATAGTTATGTAACAATAATCGTAACTACTAATCACTAACTAGTAATTATCATTATTATTAGTAATTACTATAATTAGTAAAAATTAGAAGCAATATAAATTGAGATATTACAGTAGGCTAAATACAGCAGAAAGACACCAAATTACAAAATACTGTAAAAATATTCGGCAGTAAAGGCACATAGGAATGTTATTGGTAGTAACAGTGTTTTGGTCATTGTTAAGTAATTCATCGTGAAATTGTATTTCATTATGGGGAGAAATTGTTGTGTTTGAACCTGCCACAGCGTTTCTCATGCGAGACGTGGTAAAACAAAGTTTGGATTTAGGATCAAATCCCTTCATTTAGGATTTTACATTAACGTTAACAACTCCCTCAAGCCATCACTAATGGGCAGAGTATCGGCAACAAAAAATCCCATGATGCATTCTGATGTACAAGCCCTGTTCTATACATTGTAAATTGCATAACAATACAATTACAGTAGGTTATGGTAAATCGAAATACAGCCACTTGCTGGCAACCGGTGTTGCCATATATGGCGAGTTTCCGCCCAATTGGGCTACTTTTGATTACGTTGGGCGGGGTCAATTTATGGTCAAATACACATACAATATTATTGACATGAGTTGATTTCTATCAATAGGGGAGGACCTACTTACCTTGACATCATCTTCATTGATATGATTCTGCGTAAAGGTAAGGGCATATTTATGTAGCCTATTTGCACTTTGACTGATTAGTTAAAGGTAGAATATGTCATTTTCGGGGCAGGGATGGGGCTCTCTCAATCAAAGCAATAACAAAAGTCTTAGCTTGATGACGTTGTGTAGTAGCGTGGGCTCATGGAAGTCATTGTCTTTGCCACCATTTCCGGTGAAAATCGATCTGACGCGACTCAGCAGCAAGCATGTTCACAGACGAGGTAATGCATGAAAGTTTTATTCACGTTACGTTTAATCACGTAATGTAATTTCATTGTAATGAAATAGCTGCAACTAACATTAGTCAAAGTAGCGTTAACCTGCTAAGTTTAGATGAGTCAATTACGCAAACAGCTGTAGATAATGTTATATGGGGAATAACATCGTGGGGTAAGT
>OOFG01001421.1:0-13212 GCA_900323295.1 Molva molva | reverse complement strand
GAATGTGGTTTTAAGATGGACTGCCTGATATTGCCAAATGGAAGTCAATCCACAATAGCCCTTGTGTGGGATTCTTAAGGACTTTAAAGAGGTTGTTGAGGAGACTTATTACTCACGCTGTCAGGTACAGATGATTCTGGCTTAAACTTCTTCAGGGAGGGCTCTTTCTCATTTTGAACGCAAAGGTAACGCCGCACCTTGTTGGCATGCTTCTTACTCTGAGAAAGACACGATAAACATATTGTATAGTTGTACACCTAAATATAAACTCACTTTGGTCAAGAAAAGAATGAAGATAAAGAATAGTGATGTTGCACATCTTGCTGTACGTATTCATGTCATTAGGTGGATGTTTTACTTTGTCGTTTGAAAAGCAGCAGTCCATACCCCAGAAACCATCAGCTAAACACGCCCTTTAGAACAGTGTTTGGAGAGTCTTAACAGGAAAGGGGTAACCACATTGAGGCTGACCGACCTGGTAGTGGGTCAACTTCTGGGACTCCGAAATGAGGACAGCACTGCAGACTTTACACTGGGAGTCAGAAAACAGGTCGCCGTGTTCCTTGATCATCTTGTTGACTGCAAGGCAGAGACAAAAACCAGGCACTCAGCACATTCTAAAATAAGACATGGTATAGTGTGGGACAATTTGCAAGAACTAAATATGCAATACCGAGAACATGCAGTTTCATTTACTCAAACTAACACATTCAGATGGTGTGAAATAGCACTGATAAAAATAAAAATAAACGATACAGGAGCCCGATTAGTATTCAACTCAGCATAAAATACAATCATCATTCCTACATACAGTGGTTTAGAGATGCACCAATGCATCACACTGGCCACTGCGCTGCAACTAGAATGCTACAGTTTATTTAAGCAATTTCTTATTCAATTTAAGCACTCCAATAAAACAACCGGGGATAGGTGTTTAATTCCATTATGAATTCAAGATTAATCATGATTGTGCAATTTACATAAGGTCCTTCCCCCTATGCATGTTGTCTTCATAGTTAAATATCAGCTGGAACATACAGTGTAGTGAAAATAATGGCCGTTATACAATATTAAAGACAGTAAGAAAGTTGGGTATACAATAGAAGAAAAAGTAAAGTTAGACAGCAATGTATTCTGCTGTGCGAAATGTGGAACTGTATGTGTACAGGAAGTAGACTTGTCTAAGATTGCACGTTGATAGCGTGTGATCAATAAACACTTGGTTGTGCTCTCAAATTGTGTTGGTTTTGGGTCATGCACGTCATCATATCATCAGTAAGGATGGAGGTCAAATTTGCGACAGCACCATCTTCAGTACATACACAAAAGCTCTGCCATGTTATCATTCGCTATTTGGTAGTTAAATTGCAGGACAAATAAACGTCCTCAAAGGACCTTATCTAGCAGGGGTAAATGTGCAAAAAAATGCATTGAATTTGAAGCATACGGCATCAAGATTAGCAAGCTAATGTCTGTAACATTTTGTCAATGATATCCAATGACATCGTCTGCACAATATGTAAACATGTCGTTGCAATGACTAGTCTCACTCTTTCTTAAATAAAAGTGTATATTGTAAGGTATTAATCGCTACATGAATATGTTGGCAATCGACCTTGGAGCATGAAAAGGTAGCAATGGTTAGCTAGCACCCAGTCTGCATGGCTTGTACTACCGATAGATCGTTAGCTTGTCAACAGACGATAACACGTCACTCCAGAGGGTGGCGGAAATAAGACGCTGAGCATAAGTTCCGTTTTTTTGTTGCTGTTGTTGAATGAAACGATATGATTGACAGAGCATACCCTCAGCTGGCCCAGAAGGTAAGTAGGGGAAATCTTCCATCGGCATCGCAACGGCCATTTTTCTTTCACAGCAAAGAGCCGATCAACTGCGCATGCGGGTTTGATTCGTGTGCCACTTCTTATGCGCGCGGTCCAATGTGCAGCGATGTGTTGTTTACTATTTAGCAAATAAAACACAACGTGACTAGAATATCAGCGATTCGAAGGCAAGCACACCGAAAATTGGATAAGCAAAAGTTGTTGGAACTACGTGCTATCTGCTCCAATGACTCGTTCCCTTTTGCTAACATTTGCTAGTTTCCAGCTAACATCTACTTGCTTGTGTTTTGAAGCACGCGCCCGCCAGTAGGTGACGCAGAGGAACGCGCCAGCCAGGCTGTGGTCACGTGACTGATAGGAACCAACATGGCTGTGTGAAGAGAGTAAGCAAATGCAACTCAACTTTTTGTGAACGTATCAACAAAACATTGACGGGGGGGTAACCGATTTAACAGTCAACCAATTCATCTCAGTAATGGTATGATACAGCACGGTATAACACCACCACACACTGTCGCTGATATATGCATATTGAAATTAAATTGAGTATGTACATCTACTTTCAAACCCGCTGCAGTGGTTCGGTTTTTCTAACTACTTAATAAGTAGACGTTTCACCAGTGATGTTTTGTGTCGTCATTTTTTGTTGGAATTCAGATTAAAAAAAATACTTGCAATGTCAACATCTATCTCTTAAAAGTGTCTGTTTAAATCTTCTAAACCAAGAGCGTATTTTCTCTCTCTTTAGGTCAACGTTATTATAAACAGACCAACATGTCTCCTAGAAAGCAAGTAAACAAGACTTCCAGTGCCTTATCCTCTGGGAGAGATGGGGACTGTGTTGAAGCAGATGACATGGATGAGGAGGTGAAAGAAGTGATGAGTCATCACTGTAATGGAAGACGTTACTATATTCTTATACTAAAGGCACATTCATTCACAACACACCAGAGCTAAAAGGAACAATAGTAGCAGCCCTAACCCTATAAGGCACTAAGTTATGATTGATAATTTTTGCAACATTATTTATTTCTTGAATCAACAAAGCAAAACAAACATAACTTTTTTGATGTTGTTAAATAGTATCCTATTCTTTGTGAATTTCCCTTTGGGGTATAATAGTCTACTAATAACTATCTAATGGGTTATGTACTCTATTTGGTTTTCAAAGTAAAAGCCTTTTTGCCTTCACTCCTAGATGTTTCCAGAAGAGCTTCCCCATTCCTCATTGTCTTTGTCACGCAGGCGTGAAAGGGTTGTTAAAGCAAAACCAAAAGGTATGAACTGGTGAACTCAAAATAACTATAACACACAACACTTTTTGCTGTAGCATTGACTTTAGAAATAATCAAGATCATGTTAAAACATACAGGTCAAATAATTAACAGAAACATTTTCGTAGAAGGTAATCAAGGAAAATAAGTGAATAGTACACTAGTTACAGCAATCTGTTATCTGCATTCACCACATGAGTCAATATTGCGATGTCCACTTAGGGTTATATTAAATCCATAATGGACGAAATAGCCGTCCCTTGCATTTGATTCGCTTTTGTGTTAATTACTACCATTTGAAATGCAAAATCTTTCTCTTACAGTAATTCAGAGTTTTGGATAATTTGGAATATAAGCTCCAGACTAGTCAATAAGGATGGAGTGGCATATTGAGTGTTGCATTAATGGGCTTCCACAAGCAATTTTAGAAGGCGGGCAGTCATGTCTTTGTAGTTGACCTTTGACCCTGGCCTGCTGTTTTTCAGAGATGACCGAGGAGGAGATGATGGACCTGGCACTGCGACTGAGTGAACAAGAAGCCAGCATTGCTGCTTCCAAGCGCCAGCAGGAGGAAGAGGCCATGAGGGAAGCCTTAAAAGAAAGTGTACGAACTCCACGCTCACCTTATATTGTACAACTTCAAGCTACTTCCAGTACTTTGGCATTTACCTTGAACCAATCGGAAACAACATTTCCTGTTTTTCTCATTTCTGTGCTGGCCTTCTGCTCATAGTTTAACGATGGTAACGCCTCACGTGACCTAATCGTCTGTTGTCTCCCTCTCTAGATGTTCAGTCAGACACAGCCCTGTGCCTCGCCTCAAAGCCAAAGATACCACGGCAACACGGATCCCTCGCCAAAACTCCCCTCCAGGCGGAAACTCGCCTACCCTGCCATGGCGTGCGAGGACGTGGTGCTGGTTGAAGAACTGACCACAGAGCCAAGTGCAGAATGCGGTAAGTACACCAAAAGAGGGCTATCATATGCAACTGATAATACATTCTTCCATACCGCCCGGTCCTACATTCATGTCACCCATTATCCTCTAACAAACGCCGCTGTCTTTGGTTCCTGCTGTGTCCCTAGACCCGAGAGGCGCAGGGAATCACAAGCATAACAAGAGAAAACGGAAGAGGGAAGAAGGCGGCCCGCTCCTGGAGCATCCTGACCACCCACAGACCCAGAAGATCTGCTCTCCGAGCTCAACGCTGGAGCCACTCTGCTCTCAGGTCAGTCCGTCAGGGATTCCCCTCATATTACTTAGAATCTCAATAGCATGGACTTTCAGAAACAAATATATATATTTTTTAATTAAAACAGTTTAATAATTATAATAATACCAGACTTGTATGTCTTGGCCTTTTGGGGATTTGACCTCGGATGCACTTGTCATTCCAAAGCGACTCTCCATGGAGACGCCCAAATCACATTTCACACTATGATCTGATGAGCCAAACCACACTGCGCAGGGGGATGGGATCTTATTTTGGCTGCATCGTTAAAGGCACACTGCATGCCATGTACCATCGCGGATCCAATTATGTAGGGGATGCATAGGCTACTGCCATGCAAATGGAGGACGATAAACAGAAATGGCACTTCAGTGCATGAGAATAGTTGTTGGCGTGGTACCAGGAGGAAGCTAGTGTAATAGTTGATATCTATGTCTTTTTCGATTTGAGATTCAACATTTAATCACAAAAGTCCCATTCAAATGACATGTGTAACTCAGGCCTCTGCCACTGTGTAATTTCTTTCTAATGTCTTCGTGTTTGTACGAATCCATTCAACCCGGATGAATCTCAGGACTTTTCTTCCTCCCAGACTGATCCCTGCCAGCTCCCTAAAACCTTCAAACCACCTTCCTCGGCCAGCAAACTCCATGTTCAGCTGGCCAGATTGAGTCGGGGGACACTAAAGACCTGCAGAACCTCTGGGTTTGTCTTGTGCTCTCAGCAGAGTCTGACCTCAACCCAGGCATCGCTGCCCTCCCCGTCCAAGAGCCCCACGTTTCCAAGCAGCTCGGCAGCGCACTCGGACTATGTAGGGTATTCCAAGAAGCCGACATTCCCAAAAAGTACTGACTGTTCAGATCTGGACATGGAAGAAATTGGAGAGACTAATCCACATATTAACTGTCCTAGAAGTCCTGTATTTGGCAGGGTTGACTCCACAAAGGCTTCGGATAACACAGACGTCGCACCAAAGAGTCCTGTATTTGGCAGGGTTGAATCCACAAAGGCTTCGGATAACACAGACTTCGCACCAAAGAGTCCTGTATTTGGCAGGGTTGTCTCAACACAGGCTTCGGACTATGAAACTCAGATCGCTGTCTCAGACATGAGTCAGAAGTTACTGGCTACCTGTGATGACGATACGTCACCGGAGAGCTTAAAGTTTTCCAAGCTAAGTCATTCCAAGAGACAGATTTATTCTGCAAGTTACACGTTGTCTAAAGGTCTGACATTCCCAAAAAGTCCAGCCTCGACAGGGAAGGGGCCTGGGGAGGATGAAGACATGTTGAGAGAAAGCTGTTCTGTAAGGACAGAACATTGCAGGACTAGTCCACTATTTGGAAAGAGCAGGCAAGTAATTGGGGAGACCAGCCCAGTATTTAGAGAGGAAAGCCCAAGATTTGGCAAGACTAGTCTGCCAAAGACCGGATCTGGCCGGAGCAGCCCTGTACTTGGTGGGACCAGTCCAGTATTTGGGAGGACCAGTCCATTATTTGGCAGGACCAGGAAAGGAAAAAGTAGCATTCTTCCAGCTACAATAGGCCGAGAATCCAGCAGTGAGGACAGTTACTCTGCCAGTTCACGGCATGGTTCTGCCAGTTCTAATAAGGAGAGCCGACAACCACCACAGTGCCTTCAGAAGGTAAGTGCAACCCAAGGCCCTGTTCACATGACCATTTGTGGGACGGCAAGTGAATGGATCTTGTCTCCGTTGAAACCCCTCCGCTGTGCGGTGTTGTGTGAATGTCTTGATAATAAACTCTATTTATGAGCTGCTTATATGGATAATCTGAGACTTTGCTTTTGACTAGGATTGTATACCATTGAAAATGATGAAGAACCCTTGCTGACAGACTGCTTGTGTAGAAATGTCATTGGCTGACCATACGTGCATGGTTTGAAGTTCATCCAGTTACATCTTTTGCAGCATCTTCACCAGATCCTCTCCTCGCACGATTATTCACTAATGAATAATCTCCCATCTCAAATGTATCTACCCATCATATAAAATGTCTATACACCACTACAACAATCATCTGGGTTAACGTTCTCTTGGGGTGGGAAAAATGAGACACATGCAGACTGTTTATTATATTTGAACCGTTAAACCATTTTGTCATAGGCCTGAACCTGCAACCAGTATTTATAAAGTCTTCCGTCATTAACAAAATGTGATTGTACCCTTCCACTAAGTCTTGTGTTGTTTTTTTGTTTTGACTGCAGACAAACGGCCTTAACCACAAGGATGAGGAGTCTGAATCCACGTCCGGGGACAACGTTGGCAAGCCCTCAACAGCTGCCTTGGGTACCTTCTTTATTTATTCATTCATAGAAGGATGAAACCATTTGTGTGAATGGCCTCCAAAGCTCTGTTTAATCAGTGTTCTCTGCTGGATCAGTCGTATTTCAGCTCAACATCCGGTTGGCCTGAATCAATGAGCACATTGTACTTGAATCGACTGATGGCAGTCGGCTTAGGGAAATACTTGATGTGTTGATTTTATTCCTCCTGATTTCAGCCGGTAAAGAGAAGCAGTCCAAGAGTGATGAAAAGTCCATCCCAGAGAGTATGAAGATGACCAGTGACATGGCCTTACGTTGGTCGGACGATGAGGAAGACTTGGTGGTAAACAAGCTCTCCAGTTTGGTTATTAGTGTGATCCACTACACTTGTTCCAGCTTCTGACAGCTGTGAAATTGAAAACAATTCCTGGCATCAAATGCTGCTTCATGTCAACGTCCACATCTCCCGGCTTAAACAGCAGCCAGAGGTGTCTCCCAGTCCCGTCTTCCCAGAGGAGAGCCGTCTGCAGCAGGCTGAGGACCAGAGGCGGTCCCCTGAACACAGAGCGTCAGCCCTGCCAGGAACCTCCAGCCACAGGTAGGGAAACACACACAACCCTGGTGGTGGAGAACCACAGAATCAGGGCTCTCTTTGTTCCTACTTCTCTAAAACCGCATTGCCCTGGATGCAAGACCACCCTAATTACACACTAAGTCGCACACTATTTTCGACTTATTACAAATATCGACTGATACATATTTATTTTTTAATAAATATGGTACAGTACAGGGTTACAAGTCGGAATGCCTTTATAACTGGCGCCCTCTGCAGTTGTGAATGTTTATAATGGTGCCTTAAAGTCAACTCTAGTCTGTGATGTAAAACCTTTTTCACATGGTTTGTCCAGATTCCAAGATCTTGCCTTGTATTTGGGTATTGATCACATGTAAAGCAATCATGCTCTTGTATGCACAGAATGTACAGTTTTAAGTCCCGCCAACTCCTGTCTACCAAACTAATAAAGCTAATAACGATAATGTGGGTATGGATGGGTGCATGAACAAGTGCCCTTATTGGCGATGAAAGCACTATATATACATGTACTATATATACTATGTCGTGGTAAAGATGTGGTCCATGTGTTTTTGGTTTTTCTCCGTTCCCAGTCCAAAGCGTCTGAGGTTGAGTCCCGTCCCTGCTTCCGTGTCTGTGGAGGCGGCTGGTTCAGACACCGGCACCACCTGTGTGCAGGTCCCTCAGCCTGGGCCGGGGCCTTCCCACACTCAGGAGCCCTCCAGTCAGGTCTCTGCCCTCCCAGAGCGACCCAGAGGGGAGCCGTTGGTGCACTACTACTGGGGAGTGCCCTTCTGTCCCCATGGCCTCGACCCAGACGTATACACACAGGTGGGGAGACCGCGGGCTTCTTAATGAACGACCCAGATCCTATCAGGACACATACTGTTTTAAAGCTGGTAAACATGGATGAGCTTCTTAATGAACGACCCAGATCCTATCAGGACACATACTGTTTTAAAGCTGGTAAACATGGATGAGCTTCTTAATGAACAACCCAGATCCTATCAGGACACATACTGTTTTAAAGCTGGTAAACATGGATGAGCTTCTTAATGAACGACCCAGATCCTATTAGGACACATACTGTTTTAAAGCTGGTAAACATGGATGAATAAAAACAGGAACAGGTTCCTTTTCTCTTACTTCCATCTGTACTTTTGTGTCCATCATCCCTACATCCTTACCGCCTGCCACAATCTGTCCTGTATTAGGGTTTGCTCTGAACTGCTTTAACCTGGCTGTGATTAATCCTGTTGGCGTTCTGCTGCTTCTGGTCTTCCAGGTGATCCTGGCCCAGATGGAGGTGTATGAGAAGAGCCTGAAAAACGCTCAGAGAAGCTTGCTGAGGAAGGCAGAGTGGGGGGACGGCATCACCCCCAAAACTGAGGTAGCCCATTGGCCTTCTGAAGTCGGCCATCTTGGATCTAATGTGTGCAAAAGAAAACTGAAATAACAGTTGGGCTCTTTGTTAAAATAAATCTGCTTTCTGTCATTGTAGGAACCTCTTGAGGACTCTCCCGAACTGATCCCCACCATAAGGTAAAACCTACTTTCAAATAGTCTTAATAATTTATCCTTTATGATTTTGGTGTACATTTAATGCAGCTATAGCTGGACACGCAACTGGTGAAAAAATATTAATTCCAAATCCACTGGAATGCAATTCAATATGAAATGTGGAGCGGCAACTTATGGCACAGAAACTAGAAACATAACAAACTCTGCATTCTCCAAAATCTGTTCAGGGCGTTTAAATGCATCCATAACCATATGCAACACTGTCAATAAAGTTGTATACGTTTGATTTGGGTTTGTTGGAATAGTTTGGGCAGACCCGGCCTCAGATCTAGAAGAAGACCATCAGGGGTGAAGCTGTCTGAGGAAGAGGAAGAGGACGAAGACGAAGGAGGCAAGGAGGCAGAGACAGCGTGGGAGAGCGTGGAACCAGTGGAGGAAGGCGAGGAGGACCTGGATGTGGTGGGCTGTGACGTGTGTCCAGGTACCGCGGCCCTGTCTGTGTATAGCGAGAAGGCAACAGCGCTGTGTTATAAACGTTTCTACTCTCATCGTTCTTATGAGATATTGCTATTCCAGGATTTCTCGGTCATTAGCTATTCAAGATCAATAAATAGTATCTCATAGAATCCAATTAGCCTATTCACATTTATCTTTTGAGTCTGTTACATTCAGCCTTTTTAATATGAATTACACCATCAAGCTCCCAGTTACTCCGTTGCTAATTGTGTGGTTTGTGTCATTCAGCACTATGCATTTATTTAATATAAACCTTCTGCCCTTTGGAACAAAAGAGACGCAGCTCAGTGGCGACGAGACACAGGATCTGATGATGGACACCGATGCAGGAGAGGAGGTGAGACAGAGCAGTTTGTGTGTTCTCATGACGCGGCTCGGTTGCGGCGTAACATTGCATGCAATCACAAGCCGGTGTTGCAGGGAGCAGCTGTGGCTTTGGCTCAACCTCACTTGCTGCTGAACATGGCCGACTCCGTAGCATGAAGAGCCAGGCTTTATAGAGTAAACTTACTTCTGTACCCATATTTAAATTAAATTGACCCACTTGGGACGCTTTAAATACCTAAACTCATAAACTTGAAGTAACGCACATTTTGCACTTCATGTACATTTGTTTGTGTACAATAAAGTGTTATCTTATCTTATATAAAACATTTCAAATGCTCTAACACATCCCTTAATGGCCGTTGAGGTGTAGAGCAGGAACTGTTGAGGTTTACTGTCGTAATGCGTAACCCAGCATACCATACCAACGTCCATGTCGATTTCACAACCTGCAAACCACAAGAGCTTAAAGATTAGTCAAGAACTGACGTCCGTGGTGAAACATCACGACGCCATAGCGACATAAGCAAGTTCATGCTCTCTACTGGTGAACAAAAATAAGGTATTCTATGGGAACCTGCACTATGTATGTTTTCCTGTTAGCAGCCTCTAGTGGCTTGAGTTGTAGCTACAGCTATAGCTGTATCATTTTCAGAGACGGTGTCATCTGAATATTTTGGGAGCAAAAGTGGACCTCACAAAAGGATTTATAGACAAAGATTCTCTTGACGGATGGACTTGTGGGCGGGCGTGTTTTGTTCTTGAGAAACTTTGTAGTATGGATGTTTTTGAATGGAATAAATAGCTGCAGTACAAAAGGGACCGTGCAGGTTAATGGAAAGAAACAGAGGGCGTAACCGGAACTCCTTTTGTGACAACAGACCCAACCCGACAGCCCCTCCCTACTCCAGATCCAGAGTCTTCCCCGCAGCATGGGGGAGGAGGAGGAGGAGGAGGAGGAGGAGATTCACACACAGGACCTCAACAAGAAAGAGGAAGAGGAGGAGGGAGACGGTAGGATTGTAGTTAATAAAAGAACGGACACGTTGTTCAGTGCTGGTGACCTCTCTGTCACTGTACCAGGACGCCATTGTTGGTTTAAAAAAAAAAATGTAAATATGAAATTACATCCAATGCAGTCCTAGAGCCAAGTTGTCTGACTCATGCAGCCTCAGGCCAGAAGGTCTTGTATTTCATGTCATAGATTTGAGGACAGTTTGTTGAGTTCTGCCTAGTACAGCCATAGTTTTGCTTTTGTTTGCAGGGAAGTTAATTAGATATCTCTGGCTTTATCCAAGTTGTGATGCACTGAGGTCTAACATTGCTTTATTTTGGGGGAGTAAGCACCATCTTTTTTAGGGGGCGGTACAGCGAGTGTCAGAAATGCCTTGCTCATGTTGAGTGTTGGATCTTCCTCTTGATCAATCTATTGTTGTTCAGCCCCACCCTACAACCATACAAGCTAGGACAGGGTTGTGCCTGAGGCAATTGCATCTCCATTCAATGACCTATAAATACTAAGCATTTCACAGATGTTATCAAGAATGCACAAAGCATTCAAGCAAACAAAGGTATCTCTGGTATGTTCTTTACACAATCGTTTTACTATAAATGTTGAAGTGAGACCATGATCCGCAGGGAAGATCAACAGTCAAGTTAAATATAATTCAACACTATATTTACTCATGTCAAATTATGCCACACCTTAGAAACACATTATGTACTCATGTGAAGTAATACCACACTTTAGAAACCCTAGATATATAACTACTTATTATATCACTGCCTCTGCCCTTCAAGCTTTCAGTTTGCCTTATGAATACCATCTCAAAGAATTGAATCAAATTCATAAGTAAATATCTTTTTGTAACATCTGTTGTTCTAATATACGTTGAGGAGGATGGGTACTGTCCCTTTAAGAAGCTAACGAGAAGGCTCAAGCCAGCTGAGCAGGCTCAAGCCAATGGGAAGACCCAATTAGTTAGGATTGGTTTCAGGTGTGAGGAGACAGTGAACAGGAGGAAAAAGCGTATGGGTTAGCTAATGTCAGAGATACATTCTCATGTTTTTAAAATACTAAATGTTAAACATTTTAGCATGTAGCTGACAAGCGCTAGCCAGCCTTCAGCAGTCTACCTGCTATACACACACACACACACACTCACACAAACTGAGACCTTGACGTTATTTATACCTGTGAACTTCATATACCTCTTTATGCACTAAAAGGTTAAACAATGAAAATAATGCAGTTAATTATTAACGCTGGCTCCAAAACTGTAAATGTTGTGTTCTGCTCCTCGATTTCACTCAAAGTAGTTTACTAAACTTCCAGTGGAGGTGAAGGGAAAAACGAAAAAAGTGAAAAAGGCTTCCATTGCTAACAGATGAGGATAATCTAACATGTTCTGGTTTGGTCACTTTCTGTTTCCTCCAGCTGGGGGCGACGCTGAGCAGCTGGCTGTCATGAGTCCCAGCAGAGAGCAGGAGCTGTTGCCTGGACAGGAGGAGGAGGAGACACAGGGAGCTCTAGAGGCAGAGGAGAGGAAGGAGGCGAGGAAGGAGACGAGGAAGGAGGCGGGGCCGGAGGCGGTCTCCAGTGTCGACTGTCCCATCTGCCAGAGCGCCTTCCCCGCGTCCCAGATCGAGATGCACGCCGCCTTCTGTGACGGCGAGCAGGAAGTGGTGGAGTGCGCAGAAGACGATTCGCCAGGTGACTCACCCCAATCACGTGCACCCTCAGGTTTAACGATGACGTGATGCACGTTATGACGAGGAGCCTGGGTTGAAATGGATTAACAAATGGAGACATCGGACAGGTTACAAAATAAACACCAGCCACCAGACAACTTAATTATATTTGACTATTTGACGGCTGAAAAAAAATCCGGTTTCACTATTAAAATAATTGCATGGCCCGTTGATATTTACACTGTCAGGTAAAGGTCTAAAAGTAAATTTTAGACACTGAGATCCATTTTCCTAAGTGGAAGGGGACATAAACCGCAGTGGCATAGCAATAGTTTTTTAGGCGTAAAATACACTTTGAGATAGTCTTTATTTAATATATAATGTTATTTAATATATTTGTGCGTGTGGGGTTCTTCCTGTTCTCAAATAAGGCTTAGGTGGTCCCTTAGCGTGACAGCGTCAGCGTAGGTTACTTTACGACCTTTTGTAATGATGCAGCACTACCTGCCTGATTAGCCAGGCTACTCTCGTAGCATCGCTCGGATCGCACGCTCATCACGTCGGCCTGTTCTGCTAAGAAAGTGGTCACCCGCCAAAAACTGATGCCGTCAGCCTTTTATGGGTTATATTGCCGCTTTAAAGATTAAAAAGCAGGTAAAAAAGGACTGGTTGGTTATTATAAAGGGCACAGAGCAGGTGAAATAATGCAGAGTCATAAGGATAGTTGCAAAATACATCATTTCTTTATTTTATACGGCTATAACTCATCCGTGAATCATGTTAATAACAGTCTAGATTCTAAATATAGGGCTAAACAACTCCTATAAAAATCGAAAACAATACTTTAGTATTGCCTATCATCAAGTAAATGTGAAGCCTGATTATACTATAAACTGCAAACACTTCTATGGCCCGCCCACAATTGTAAAGTTTCACAAAGACATACCTTT
>OOFG01001420.1:0-13609 GCA_900323295.1 Molva molva | reverse complement strand
GGGGGGGGGGGGGCAGCCAGGGGGGTGGAGTTGGAGTGTGGGCACTTAATCTACCAGGGAGCTTGACTTCCAATTTTATAGGTGGCATGGCATTTTGAGATAAAAGATGATGAAAAGCTGTAAAGGAATGCTAATTGTCTCCCCTTTTCTTTTATTTTAGAACAACTTGAGTCATAGACACGCTGATATCATTATCCTATTTAAGGGGAAGCCATCGGAAAAGAAAGAGCTCCATATAGCCTTTGGCGGTTAACATAGCTTTGAAATGGTGGTTTTATTTATATGTATTTATTTTTGCTCACTTTAGCGACGACTCATAGAGTGGGACGAAGTAAGAGTGAGCCGTGCGTTGTTTTGTCTGCCAATGAACACTTCTTATCTCCTTGGGCTTGGATCTTGGATCCAAATGCAAAGCAGCTAGCTAGCCGGTTGCTTTTTATTCCCTTGCAACACCGCTACAAAGAGCCACACACACAGAGCCAAGATTATCTCATGTTAAATGGTTTACAATGATTCATTGTAAATTAAAAAAAAATTGCCCAGCACTAGCACAACAGCACGATTTGTAATAAAATAAAGCCATCACAATACAAACATTAAGATGATTAATTTGTAATCTGAAGCCATTTATTCACCACTATTTCCCTAAATTGATGTACATTTACTACGTGAGTTATGCCAAGACTAACCAGTTGTCATAGAATTGTCATAAAGTTAGTACAACCACAGGGTATAGATACAGGGCTTTTTAAGTCTATTGATTAATTTAAATTGCAAAATGAAAACATGCTGACTAATGGCTGAAAACGGATAACATTAAGAAAAAAGTGGATTTCATAATGTCCCTCTTGTTGTTTTGCAAGCTAGCAACAACAGCAGCAAGAGGGACATTTCCTTATCCAGTTTGTTAGCTAGCTAGCGATATGCACCGCTAACGCGTTTTTCATCTTGTGGTCCCATCCCATGAACAAAACAAAGCAGACGCCCACGGTGGATATCCGCCCGCGCTCCGCCACCGCCATCCAGATGAACAACGCCACGCACATGCAGGAGCGCGACGAGGAGTACGGCTACGAGTGCCTGGACGGCAAGGACTGCACCAGCTTCTTCTGCTGCTTCGAGGACTGCCGTTCCGGCGCCTGGCGCCACGGCCGATTGCACATCCGCGTCGCCAAGATAGACTCGTACGCCCGCATCGGATTCCCCACCGCGTTCGGCCTCTTCAACCTGGTCTACTGGGTGTCCTATCTCTATCTGTAGGGTGGGGCGGGCTAGGGTAGGCCGGGCGGCTCTGCCCTGAAGTCGGGACGGATCATTCACATACTCTTTTGCTCCAGTGATGGACACTTGTTTGTTTTTGGTGTGTTGTTTTTTTTGTTTTTTTCAAACGGAGGCTACCCTACTTGGAGAAGATTCATTTCACGTTTTAATTTCGAATATCCCTCTCCCCCCTTTTTGTGTGAATAGTAATGTTTGTTTGTTTGTTTGATTGTTTGTTTGTTTCTATGCTTCTTTTGAGGACAATGCAATTGTTGTAGCATTATAAATAACTTGCATAGAAAGGGGCTAAAGATCTTTGTTTTTCCACAAAAAAAGATGAAAAGATTGTTCTTGGAAATAGCGAGGTTGTTCTTCACGTGTTTGAACACCAGTTATGTTGCTAAATCCAACATTAGGAAAGGACTACAACTCCCACACTCATACAGTCACACCCGATAGCGATATTCTATTAACACAACGTACACATTTGAAGGGCACCTGATGCACCTGCACCATTATCTTACTTGCGTTCATCATATTTTGATTATTATGATAGCAAAATATGCCACAACCTAATGGAGGTACGTTAATCAGTAGTTATGGTTTTGTGATCAAATTTGATATGTTTTTGTCCAATAACAGTTTAGCCTAATTAAACATAACATTTTTCATTTGTGGTCTGAGATTTAAGCTGCAATTCATGATGCTTTGGTTACATGTACAAACACTGTATATAATTTACTATTCCTTAGTCGTTTACATTTATTGCATGCACCTTTCAGGCCAAAAATAAATATGTTTTGAGGTCTTCTATTGTTGGCTATGAAAAGTAAAAGAAACAATTGATTATCATTCAGGATTTAATTATATATTATATATATTTTCTCTTATATAAGAAAACTTAAAAATGTTACCATAAAAAAATGTACTTAGGTTTTTTTAATTTTTTTATTGTTTTAGACTAATCATTGGCCAGTTGGATTAGTCAGATGTTGGCCATCACCCATTCACTGAACAGTGACAGAAACAGTCACCCCTCCTCCTTTATTTCCTTTTTTCTTTCATTCTTGAAACACTTGCCCTAATGCCAACTTCACTCACACATCTGCCAATTAACACTAAAATAACTGAAAGAAAACAGGTAACTTTCTGTTGAGAAAACAGGGACATTCATGTCAGTTTTTTCAAGTAAGATACTGCTCAGATGAGCATCCTTTGGTGTCATGGGGTCAGTTTGAAGAAAAACACTGGACATAAAAACATATTTACTTTGTTTGATTTTCATATTCTGAAATGATTTTCTCCATTGTTTCTGAGCGTTTTTATTCCTGCTTTTATTCAGTATTTTATATACATGGATAAAAAGGAATATAGCAAGTACATGAAAGGTAAACGTGGAATTTGTTATTCATTATAATACATAATGTATGGCCCTAAATTCGAGGGCCATACATTCATACACTCACTCATGCCTCCGTATGCATGAGTGAGTGTTCCTGCAGTGTTTGAAACATTTTCAAATCCACGATGAGCAAGTCTAAGTAACAGCATCGTCTGAACATACCTTACGATTAAAGGCAACATTCAATGCAGCGCAGTAAGCGGGTAATATTGAAATGGCATATCTGTTTTAATTGTCTCAAATGTAATAGCATATGATCATAGATTTATTTCATTATGCTGCACAGGCTGTGCAGGATAATGTGGGGATATTAACTAATTTATTTAAAACGGGCGTATGCCTTTGAGGAAAGAAAAAAGGCAGGAAGCTTTTCCGTTCTGAGAGACATTTTGTTTTCTGTCGTAATGGAGTTTTATCCTGTTTATCCTATAGTGTGATTCTATGTTGCGGTTGACCAATGCTGCTGTCAAAAGGCTTGTCAAAAAACTGTATCAACAAACAAGTCTTGGAAAAAAAATGATGCAACATCTTTTAAAGTGTAGACTTAAAGTAGGAAGAAAACAAAATAAACAATGATTTTATCACCATCGTGATTTTGGACAATGTGGACAACCTATTTATTTACGTATTTATTTTATTTATTGATTTGTTTATTTATATACTTTGTTCCATCACTTAAGGCGTGATTTAAATGGATCAGCGTCTTTAAGTATATCTTAGTCAGTATGAGGTCTTTCCTCATAGCGGTTTTCTTCTATGTCTTGTGCTCCTACCACATAGATTAGTATCTAGTAACTTATCTGAGTGTGGGCCTACCCTCCACACCCGGAAATAGAGTCAATTCTTAGGGTTGGTTGTTTTGTTCAAATTTGTCGGAAAGTGCCAAACTCCTAATGCAGAACCAACGCAAAGAGACAACGGCGTGGATCGGTGGGTGTGTTTTTGACGCGAGGAAATGTTGTTCTCCTTGATGCAAACGTGGAGAAACGTAAGACATTTTCATGTGAGGCCATTTGCAAATGTGTCTGAATCACACAAACATCATAAATATTAATTTTGTTTTCTTTCTTCATCTTTTTCACTTTACTTCTCTTCTCTCTCTTTTATTTCAACTTCTCGAACGAATACACATCGCATATAAAAGCTGCATTTTCAAACGATCTTCAGTAATGGAGATCAAATATCAAGCCTTGCTGTCTCCATGACTAGACAGACCATCAAATGCAAAACATGTGTTTTTTTTGTAATGCTTCTACTGTTTGTTTAGATTTGTTCAACAGATTTATGCAGGAAACCATACCAGAGTGGCATGCAAAATCGAGCTTACTTCATTTACAAAGTAAACAAAGTATTTACTCTGTTTACAAAACATATTGTTCTTTGAATGCTAGCATGTTTCATCTTTGAAGAGGGCCGTGTAACAAATACTCCATTTTATTTTACTTTTCATGTATTTATGGAAATAAATGCTTGTTTTGTTGTTTAGTCTTTTTAAATGCTCTATCTTCACCATGAAATCGTGTTGATGTGTTGATTCTGGCAGGTTTGAACATTATTATAAATATTCAATTAATTATTTCAAAAGAAACAAAACAAAGCTTGTCTTTTATCTGTCCTCAGGCCCTTTTCTTTCATGGACATTGGCATTTACAATACCTATTTCTTTGTTTGTTTATTTATGTATCGATTTATCTTAAAAAGAAAGTGATATTTTTCACTTCAGAACCAACACGCGTGTCTGGAGAGCACATGTAAATAGTTTATATGTTTTTCTCTTTTGTCAGACTGCAGACAACAAGGGATCGTACCGGTACACTGGTACAATGTCTATGTGACTGGTGTCTCAATGGCTGTGTGGCTGGTATCCAAAATAACAACAACAAAATGAATAAAAAAAACAATAACAGTGAAAAAGTAATCTGATTACCCTAGACATTGTCTGCCATCTGTGTATCATATATCTCTTCTGTATGTGTATAAAGGGCACTAAAGAAATTCTGGTAAGGTCTGCATAATATAACATACATATACTGGAAAAAAATAATAATATATATCCTTTTCATAAGGGAATTGCACACAGCTGTGGAATTTTACAATAAAACGGTTGCATTAATGAGTTTGAGCATTCTTTTTTTTGCATCTATATTTTTACAATACGATACTTATGCCAATAGAGTTATATAGAAAAAAAATATTTCAGGAAGGTTACCTAAATATAGGTATATTCACAAGGAAGGTATATTGCCTGGATTGATATAGTCTTATTGTAAGGGTGTTTGACTGAGCAAAAAGGTTAGGGTTGGAACCCCAATGATGACCCTCATCTGCTCATTAAAGGTGCTGTAGGTAAGATTTAAAGGTGCTGTAGCTAAGATTCAAGAGTTGTGAAGAGAGGGAGCAGAAAAGAGCGGAAGATAGTAAGATGTTGAAACGAAGCCAGTTAGACAGAGTAGCCATAGCAACCACAGCACAAGGTGAATACATCGTTGCATTAAAGATAAAACGTTTGAACAAAAACGTTCACAGAAAACTAAATAAGCACATCATGGTCGAAGTGCCTTCTACCACAAGTATTTAATATGTGTCCTTTTTACCATGTGCTTCTCGATAACAGATGGGATTCAAACCGACTGGTCCTCTGGGCGGGTGTGGGTCTGTTTGCGTAACCTCTGTCATTGGCTTTGCATAAAGGGGGATTAATTACTAGTAGTAGACCAGTGGTTCCCAAACCTTTTCAGGCAGGCCCCCCTTGGGTAGGCCAATTGTAAATATCTAACAGAGTTTGGGAATCACTAGACTGTTAGGCTAGACTGTTTAGAAGTCCTGGCTGTACATGCGGGTAAAACACTGTTATGAGCCATCACCATCCGCGCAGCCCGGGACTACCTGTCATCTGCCTTTGCACACAGGCAGAAACACACACACACACACACACACACGCACGTGAATTTCAACCCACTCAAATACTACCACACACTATAGAACACAAACACACAGACTCTGATGTACACAAACACACACTTGAGCACACAAACACACATACACATACATTCAGATACTCGCACTCTTGCACCATAGGCTTATACACATGGACACACACACACATACAAACACATAAGTGAACACACTCAGATCCCTAGACGAATACACACACATGAATGTATACATACACACACACACACACACACACACATGAATGTATACATACATACACACACACACACACACACACACACATGAATGTACATAGTTCACACACACAAACACATGCATATACACAAACACTTGCATACTCGCACACACATGAACACCAGACACACACAGTCACACACACACAGACACACACATAAACAGATAAATGCAAATATACACATACTCACACATGACCACATACAGGTTTGCGCGTCTATATATAGATAGAGAGAGAGTGTGCACATCAACCGACTCTTTCTATTCTGGTTCTTTCAGTCTTTACAAACAAAATGGTGAAACTGAGAAAATAATAAAAAAAGGGAGCAGATTTTCTCTGACAGTATACCAATTAGCAGTTTGAATGGCTGTCACTGAACTTAGCCGCTTTGAATTTCACTTTCTATTTGTATTTCTTTTCACAGCTTCCACAACATCCAGATGGATTACTTAAATGTACCAAGTGATAGGGGGGGGGGGATTCGGCATTGAATCATTATTAGTTCAAATCGTCTTGTAGAGTGTCAAACATGTTGACAAATGACTTAGGGGAGGCAATGGTGTCATTGAAAAATGACACAGTTACTGCTCTGTATTGGATCTCTATTAGTCCTGCCGTAGCTATTTTCTCTGGACTGGGTCCACAAGAATACAAAGCAAAAAGGTGTCTCCAGTGATATTATCATGACGCTACACCAGACTATACACGGTCTTAGACGTATTGATTTCCATTGCTAGTAAAACCCACTAGGTTATCTTGTTGTACCAGTGAAGTATTTAGAAATGTCTCCTAGTAGTGAAGCACTATGAACGCAGTTGCTGTAACGGGACACAGCACATCAAGAGATGTATTACCTTTTCGAAATGTACAATTGCCAATTCGTTTTGACACCGTTATCTTTTTTGTGTGTTTGTTTGAATTATTTAAATTGCCTGAGGGTAATGTTTGAGTGTCCTTAGGGAGCAGAGAGGGAGTTGAGTTTTTTTTTTGTGTGGTTTATTTTCAAAATTGTGGTCTCTTGTGCTCTTTGTCCACTCTCTTTAAAACTGTCAAATCTTACCTACAGCATCTTTAACCTATGTAACCAGGGGTCCTTAGATGCCATCAAAATGTATATAATATTAGAAGACATCTGCAATTTGAAGTGGAAAGCCATGGTTTATGGATTGGAGTTTAGTGCAACAATGGTCAAATGTGTGTGTGATAACTGGGCCTCTTCTGTGAAATGTGTTGTGTCCTATATTTTAAGCATTACTAGCAAGACACTGTATACTATTTATATAATTTTTCCCTGGCCGACCAGTATTTGCTGTGTCATGCAAAATTGCAAACGGCTGCTTCACTGTTGCATTTGAAAAACAAACACTCATGAAAAAGCATTGTTGAATTATGAAGTTAATCCTTTTTTATTACCAAAATGTAAATATTAGCAAAATACCCAGAAAAGATATGGCAGCAACACATTTAAAAATAGCCACATTGTAGAGCAACACATGATCTCGGTGTAGGCTATCTTTGTGTATTCCCCTTTTTTCCAACTTCTCAGAAATGTATTTTTCTTTCTCATCAGTAAACAAATTGCAAAAGTTCAAAGCGATCCCCATATGGTGCATCTGGAGTCTTGGAAGAAATCTATTTTCTAGTTGTTAATTGAATCCCTGGTGGCAATCGGGTTCACGCTCTGCCTCTTGCACCTTTTGGAAATGTTATACGTGGGTTAAATGGACTGATTAAAACATGTGCTGCCACAGCCCAGTGCCGAACCAGTGCATTGTGGGATATGTAATGCACACTAGTCATAGGAGGTGTTATCTTATTTCAGAGTCCCACAGGGTTTCTTATTCACACCTAAACCATCACATTCCCAGCTTTCTGTTTGTTGTCTCTCTTTCTTCCATCAAAAGGACAAAAGATGTCTATGCCTTGCATTATTGCCGTATCTTAGTAACAAGGTACATGAGATAGGCAGGAAAGTCTCTTTATGGACTATGGATGTTAAATGACTCTTGCCGTGAGCACGGCAAAGTCTCTGATATGACCTTTGAATATAAGCCAAACAAATAAAACATTTGTATTTTATTTAGATGTGCATTTTGACACGAATATCACTGAAAACAATAAACATATTAAAACTATGATTAAACCAAAACTATTACTGACACTCATACTCACGGAAATTGCTATTTTTAACAAAATTCAGCATTAAAAAAGGATAACAGGTATTTTCCAAACGTGTATGTATGTATTTAATACGGACCTTTCAGATCCAACAGCTACATTCGTTATATAATTTCAACCTTACTGGTGAAGGGAAACCAGGTAGGATTAAATTGGCCCATTACAACACCCAGTACGTAACATCATTCTCTCTAATGCAGCTGGCTGTCTCTTCGCCAATTTGGTTCCTTCAATTCAGCAATACTCTTTTTAGACTCAAATAGCAAACTGCCAGAGAAGCAGCACTAATAAAACGCCAAATAAAAAAATATACATGATAGGAGTGATGGCAATGGCATACACATTGTGACGAGGCGCAGCGCCATCGGCACTCGCATAGGCGTGCTGACAGCGCTATGGACTAAACGCTACGGCATGAAAGCCGACTATTACAGACAGAATGTTAAACATCGCAAGGACAGTTGTGTATGTAGTTGTATTCTGTGTTCACTATTTACTCCCTGTTCACCAAGCACGTTCTAAATGTCATTCACTGCAATAATCACACATGTCAAAGATCGTTGACATATTATTTATTACAGATGAGTTTTGACTGTTGAAGTATGTGATTGTATTTAATTGATTTCTGTTTGGTTGTGGTTTGGCTTATGGGTGGGGCTAGGCGTTGGATAGCCTATTTAAGGATGGCTTGTGTCAGTGTTAAGGGGGGGAGAGGAGAAGGCTGTTTGTCTTCATGTATGATATATGTGATATCTGCATATCTGTGATGGATGTGTGTTTGTAAGTAACGATTCCACAACAATTCTAAAAGGAAACACGCTCCATTAGCAATCACTACCTGCATAACCGGTCTCAAATATTGATTGGTTGGAACCGACCTGCTTTAACAACGCTGTAGGTAAGATGTCTGTGAGAATATCTGCTCTGGTTGACTGCGCCTTCCTCTGTATGAAGACAATTTCGATTGTAACCGCTCCCGGCTAGACCGGAGCCAGGGCCTCTCTTCCCTGATTGGTTCAGGGAATCCATCTTGCCTTTCAATCGCATGTGGGCATGTCGTTATCATAGCTCCACCACAGGTGCATGCAACACTCTGTCAAATCGTACCTACAGTACCTACTTTAAGTCTTCTCATGTATGGTATAGTCCCTGTCTTTAGTCTTCCTCATCTTGCATGGCATGTGTGTGTGTGTGTGTGTGGGTGTTTGTGTGTGTGTGTGTGTGTGTGTGAGTGCGAGAGAGAGAGAACGGCCGACTTAAATGCTCATCGCTCTCACAGGAAAAACACCTTCAGTGTGACCAAATCTCAGAAATGAGCAAACTTTGTCACGCCTAGCAAATCATTGATATGGGCCTGGTTTATGTTTATTAAAGCCCCAGGAACACCTTTTAAAAAACATGCTCTTCCTCTCCTGTCCGTCACAACCAGCACTTAATTTAATCCCATCTATATTCTCCGTCAGGCGGTGAATGATTCTCGGGGTACCGCACGCTTGTGGCGGCAGGGCCTCGGTCTTTTGTTGTCACGTTTGCACACTTCACTCATCGATATTCAAAACTAATGAAATATGATGGATGCCGAAAGCGAAGGTTTGCCCTCATCTAGTTGTCGCTCCTGGGTCGAACGGGGGCTATCTCAGCCAATCAAAGACTGATGGGTCAAGCCGATACTCTGAAAGGACGGATCGCGCAAAAGGCTGTGAGTGACAGCGCTGTCCTATATCCTCCGACAGCGGGAAGCTGTTGCGTGTGCTGTGTTTTGAGATGGATACGGGTCTGTGAGACACATCTTCATGTGTCAATGTAGTAAAGATATTGAGAGAGCTGTTGAATAAACATAGATAAACATTACCACCACACAACACACTCCCCACCTCGCACATATATTTGCTCATATACACCTGGCAACCGCCTTTCTTGATATTATGGCAATGCATATTCAACGTGTAGTTTATCAATAATCAATAAGCGACAGTGGAGGCAACATAGATATATATATATGCCCAACTGCTGTTTATTGATACACAAATAGGCAATAAGTGGCACAGCAGAATGACAAACTCAAACCCCTAGCCTAAAAAACTGCCACTCCTGAAAAAGTTGCCTTCCAAGACAGTGTCTAAAGGGTCCAGCCCTCACCACTCCTCCCCACTCCGAATGCTGTCCCCTACATGGGAAAGGTTTGCCTTCAGGGCTTTCTGACACAAAGACCTTCTGCCAAAAAGGCCTTTCTGCTGTCACCCTAAACCTAACCAAGTAGTTATGTTGCCTAAACCTAACCAAGCAGTTGTGTTGCCAAAACCTAACCAAGTGGTTGTGTTGCTAAAACCTTACCAAGTAGTAATGTTGCCTAAACCTTACCAAGCAGTTGTGTTGCCTAAACCTAACCAAGTGGTTATGTTGCCTAAACCTAACCAAGTGGTTGTGTTGCCTAAACCTAACCAATCAGGTGTGTGGCTTAAAGCTAACCTAGTGTTTTTTCGCATAAGGCCACGGACCCAGACCAGGTACCCGGCTGTGGAGTGCAGACCTGGTGCTGGTGGGTGACCACCTGCTCTACGCAGCTCAAGAGCAGGCCCGAGAGCAGGCCTCGGGTGAACCGGTGAGCTGTGTTGAGTCAGGCCTTTATCCTTCATTGAACTGCATCCTGTGATGCCTAAGGTCGTGTGTTCGCATAGGCTGTCAAATTGCTGTCGAACGCAGCAATTTGGACAGTGTACAATACAGTGACCGCAATTATGTTTTAGCTGTTTGTTTAATGACGCAACTCATGGTGGGAGGAGACCCCACCCAGCTATCACTCATGTGGTATTGATGACTCATTGAAGGCAGCGGTGCATTTGGGGGTGTATCGGGGCCTTGAGTCTCGGGTTGCCACTTGTAGCCATCAGATATCCATTTAATATCTGAACATGGGTGTGGGAGTGTGCGTGGATGATGGCTGGTTTAAGCAGCCTCACCTGGCCAGAGTCTAATCAGTCTGAGGGCCAGGTGAGGCTGCTTAAACAAGCAATCATCCACAAACACTCCCACAATGGGGACTTATATAAATGTATAGTTATATCATATATTAGTGTGATTATACAAGTAAACACGTTTACATTGTTATGCGTTATGTATATTTTAAAGTATTTTCTTTAATATGGGTCTGCTACAGGTTGTTGAACTGTAGTTAAGTCGCCAGTTCTATGGATTTGTACTCTAGTATAACAACATCTGTGTCTTGTATACAGGAGCAAATGCATTATTGTTGAAGCTATCCAGCTGAAGGATTCCATGTCCTGCCAGGAGGTCAACCAGAAGTGCCTGGTTGTGAGACACGTACACATTGACAACTTGGTAACAACGAGGTGGCCATCACCACCTCTGTGCATGTGGTTCTCAAGGATGCTCATGCATCCTGAAGTATTCGCACCTGTGCATTCTCTATTGTGTGCGGTTGTGTTTGTATCGTCGCCCGAGGAGACTATTAACGCTCCCAGTGAAGCAAACAAAAAGCGACAAGGAATTGCTCCGTCTTTTACTTGCCTTCGGATATTATTTTTCCTGCCGTAGTTTAATATAGAAAGGTTGTCTCCAGTGTGAGTTTATTAGTAGCGTCGACTTTGAGTGATTATTACTTTCCCCTTTTTGTGCCTAAGAAATACCTTTCTAAGTGTGTTGCGCTGACTTCTCTGAACTTTGGATCCAGATTGGGGTAATACGTCTCAGTACCAGTCCACCATCTGGCTCTGCTTATTAGCACAACCCAGATGCACACGCAGTGAGCGAACCAACAAGCTAGCTTAATGAGTGCAGCCAAAACAACAGCTAATAGACAGATTTCTGCTTTCTCGATGTGTTCCACTCCACAGCGTGGCTTCCTGAAAGCCCCCCCCCCTCTTTTGTCTGAGGTTGACTTGGCATGACCACGCATTTAAAAAAATCTATCTGCTGGTGGCGTCACAGGTGGGAGTGTGTACCCGAATGCACAGGGGCAGACTGGGCGCTAGTTCCAGGCAACCTTCCGCTGCTGGCCTGGCCCATTCTGCAGCAATTCTTGATCTATAGATCATACAGCTATATACACTCCCACTTGTGGCGTCACAAACGACTACATTTTAAAATGGCTTCTTATGAGCAATCAACATCACACCTGAAATGGCTTGCAATGCGCTTCTTACTTCAGTCAGATGACACATTTCCAATTCAGAAATCCAGACGTAATCGCAATCGCGTGATAAAAAACGTGTGTAAGCGGTTGGTAGCTCATTACCGGCTTTCTAAGATAAGGAGTGGAGACATAATGTAGAAAACTTCAGCTGTCAAGGAAGATAAGTTAATTCGATTTTCAATGTGAACGTCAAATATACAGTGCTTTTTTTTTGCTTCTCCCATGGACTCTCTTTGTGAGCAAACTCGTTGCTTCCTCACTCTACTGTGTGCTGCATTGAACAGAAGATCCTGTCGCCTGTCTAAATTTTTCTCCTGTTTATACAGGTTTGTGAAGTGTTAAAAGTTGTATAAGCACATACTCATGATGCCCTACATTTAAATTGTTAGATAGATTTTTTAAAGGTAGTACGTACATTTATATGGTTTGGTGAACAAAAAGTACTGTTTTTCGTTGTGTCACGTGTGACCTAAGATGGCGCCGGCCGTAAACGTTTTGTTGAGATGATCCAAGCATGTTCTAGTTTCTGGCCCCAGCACATTCATTCTGGGTTAAATACTATGTGCCTTTCTATAACAGCTGGTTCTAAATGAATGTATTATGTGTGTTACCGTTTGATATGTATTCTTGAACAGTAGAAGCGCCTGGAAAAGTTAGCCTATGCAAGTCTTCAGCTCAATCATTTTTACCATATTGTCTTACCATACTGTGTACAATTCCCTCATTGTAACCTCACTTGTCTGAACGATAAGTGAGGTTACAATGAGGGAATATATGAGGCTAGAAGTTCTACATTTCATTGTAATGTTTTATTTTAGGTAGTCAACTAAATGCAAACACTAGCTCAGTTAATGGACTGAAAGATAATTAATTAATGCAGTGGCACACTGAACTCAGGATTATCCAATGGGAGCTGGCCTATGTATGTTGTTTTATTTTAGCTATTGTTTCCCGTATTACAAATATTCATAATATTTGTAATACGGGAAACAAGACACAGAAAGAGGTTAAAAAAAATTATATTTTGCAAATTGGTAAATCAATTCTGATGAGCGGAGCTGCACTGAACAGAAGCACCTGTCACCTGTCTCAATCCTTCTCCTGTTTATACAGGAATAATCTGTTAATGGGTCCTCTGCCTGGGACCTGGAACATCTAATATCCCATCCTAAACCAAGCTAACATTGGTTGAAAACGAGTCTGTTCTCATGTCATGGTGACTTCAGCTTATTATGCGCGGAGCTGTTCCGGGGCCACGGGCAGGGACCACTGTATTATATATGAGCTTTTTTTGGTTGATGTTCCGATCACGGTGCCCTTGACCGTGTGTCTCCCCCCCTCTCTGCCACATGACTGGCCTGCCTCTGCCAATCAGGGACGGCTTCCAGGGACCAGCCCCAGCATGTCTGCTGCTGCTGTTTGATTG
>OOFG01001413.1:16481-26790 GCA_900323295.1 Molva molva | reverse complement strand
GAGCTTTAGATGCTTGTCTTTGAGCGAGTGTCCGAGAGACGCAGAGAGAACGAGAAGGCTTTGCGTGACTGTCTTGCACTGTTATCAATTCCCATTAGATTCAATTTCCAGGAAAAACAAAATGTCCTCTGCTGTTGTAATGATATGGATTGGAGTCCAAACAGATCCTAACCAACAGCAACAATATTCCAGCGGCTAGGGGATTGTGAAATGGCCTGAACTTAATTTCATCATCCAACCGACACATTGCTAAACACCAAATGTCATCCGTGAATTGGTTTGAAGCGTCTGCAAAGTGGCAGCTGCCCACCGTTCTACTCACGCTCAGATGCCTCTCAGGTCTTTGTCGTGCACCACATTTAAACACAAATGAGTTCAATGTTCACAGAATCTCTTCATCATCAAGCTGTGTCAAGTGGTCTATATTTGCACAGGTAGATTATAATAAAATGTATTGTGCGACAAAGACTGTATTGAATGCAGGACTGCATGATGAGCGCAATATACGGATAATTCAATGTTTAGTAGGCCTACACTTGAAATATAATGTTGTTTATGTCACTTTCTACTGTATATTTAACAATTAACGCTTAATGAATTTGTGGGTTGTTTAGTTACAGTAAATATTTATCATATCATTTCGTGCCATTAGTTGACATGAGCAGGGTAGGCATATGCTTAACAAAATAACACATGAGTGTTAATAACAGCATTACTGAGTGGCTTTATTGACTCAGTGTCAAGTCAAGTCACATGTATTCATACAGAACAAACATCCTGAGTGGGCCAATGTTCTGCTCGTTGAAATGAAATGATGGTATTGGTTTGGTGAGAGCTGGTCCCGTACGTTGTCAGTTCTTCAGAAGAAAGAGATTGATGAAATTACAGGTACCATTCTTCACCCAAACACATCTTTCCTTTGTCCTCAACTCATCGCAGGAGCACGACTTTGACAGAATTCGTCCTCCGTATCCAGCTTGTATCAGAGTCGGTAATGTGCAGGTGCGAGCACAAATTGTCATTTATCATTGTCTAATGGACATCTCCGGACAGCGATGTGGCAACAACCTGCAAACCTAGGCACTCATACATCCTCTGGAAGTAACACTATAGTTGACAGTTCTCAGTTTTGTCCGTTATGAAATATTCATGATAGTTCTTGGCGCTATGCTGAGCCCGAAACCAA
Source organism: Molva molva (assembly GCA_900323295.1). Classification (NCBI taxonomy): domain Eukaryota; kingdom Metazoa; phylum Chordata; class Actinopteri; order Gadiformes; family Lotidae; genus Molva; species Molva molva. Next base: position 25,604 of record OOFG01001413.1, on the reverse strand, counting down.
GCGACAGGAGATGCAGGTCCATAACTCACCTTTTCAATCAGATATGTGCAAGGGGTCTCCAGGGGGATACCGTGGTAAAACCGCCAGTTAACCTCGGAGGGAATGCCGGGGTGGAGCAGCTGGACCATAGCAATCGTTTTATTTACTATTACATAGATACTGGTACTGGTGGGAGGGTGACAATACTGACATTTACAGTATATAGTATACTGTGTAGTATACAGTACACTGTAAATGTCCTTTTGAATACATTTGGAGAAATGCCAAATAAGGTTTTTATACTTCATTAGTTTTAAGTTCAATGAACTGAATGGAATTGATGCTATTAACTTTATTCAACTACGTTACCTTAACAATAGATATGAGTTATTTGTAATCAAATTAAAGAGTATTTTATGCTTAAATTGTTTGAGTTAATAATCCAAAATGGTTTAAGGCAATGGGTTTCTCAAGCAGTATGAATTGTACTAACTCAGGGTTTTTTTGTGTTTTACAGTGTCGACTTTATAAAAAAGAAAATGGAGAACTAACCATTTAACATGTTATTATTTGATACAGAACATTTTGAGGGGTGAAATTGAATCGCTGTGAGGCACAGCGATTCAAAGCTAAAACGTCAATCTCATATTTTTGTGATGTGTTGATATGAAAAGTCTGCAAGTGTCTTGCTGGCCAAAAAAGGGTAGTCACAGACTCACTCTAAATCCCTGCTAGTTTTGCACCCATGTAAGGTATAAATCCCGTAATTTGATTTTTTTTACATACATGCATACCTTGGCTCATGTTTGTCTTCAGGAATGCATTGTCACTTAAACCATGTCACATGATCCAGTTCTCATTCCTGGGATTAGCATAGAATATTACTGTAACAAGGGCCACTGCTCCATGCCACCTAGGTGGCTGCCACCCTCCACCTAGGTGGCTGCCACCCTCCACCTAGGTGGCTGCCACCCTCCACCTAGGTAGCTGCCACACTCCACCTAGGTGACTTTTATTGGGCTCCTCCAGACAAGGACGCAGGGTGGTGGGGTTGGAAATCCGGTTTATTGTACGTTTTGCATATAATGATACATGGCCTGGAGCTCCATGCTGCCATGTAGGAGCTCTCTCTCTGAGTGAGTGTGTGTGTGGTGATGGCTGGTTAAACCTGTTGCACACTGATTATACTAGATACTAAATGTGCAACAGGTGCATACCTGTTGCACATTTAGTATGCCTCACCAAGCCCCAGAGTCCAATCAGACTCGGCCAGGTGAGGCTGTTTAAACCAGCCATCATCCACACACACTCCCACAATTACATCACAAAATGTTCCTGAAGAGAGAGAGAACCCTCTGGCCAAGTAAAAAGATGGTCTCTGTTCGTTAGGAATTATTAGAAAAATATGATCTGACACATATCAATAATTTCCATATCTTAAGGCCAAATGTAACTTTGCTGAAATGGCCCACTTTATAATATTGCATTCCCCTTCCCCTGAGCCAACCTGTCCATCTTGATTAGCCACAACCCGCTTTGGTCTAGAGGGCAACAAAGTGTATTCCTCTGTTTTGCGTAACCATTGTATGGGAATTAGAATGCCCTCACCTTCCCTTGGTACATTGGGATTTTGGATTCAATATATTTGTGATTCAATATTTTGAGCAAATACAATATTTTGTTCTTCTGGGGGCAGGGAGTGATGTGGGGGCAGGTTGTCCCCCACACAATGTGGTGCAGTGAGGGTATTCAACTCCATGCTGAAAGGTTCTGAGTTTGATCCCCAATGTCCTTAGCAAGGCTGTACACATCATTGGCCAAGGTCCCTAACCACCATCTTGTCCTTAATGGTCTCTGGATTCAAGTTGCTTGCCTAATGGTGTCTGTGCCAAGGTAAGTCAGGAAGGAGATGGATGGATTTACGTTTTTATTATATCATATATATATTTGTTTTTTGTTAGTCAAGCCCGATTTTGGCCTCAGCCTGTTGTTGAGTGGTTCCACCTATGGGCTCCTTAAACATCTTCAAGACCTTTACTCTCATCATGACGGCATCTCTGGAGAAGGCAGGGGAACAGTCACGAGTAACATACACACTACCCTGCAGCCTGCATGGCCGCAAGGCCTGCAGCAGCCCCTGGTCAGCTTCAACCACCACTGGTTTCAAACCCACTGCTTTGTTTGGTAGCATGATTTGGCCGAGAATGTAACCTGTCCTACAGGGCGTATCAACTCCTTCTGACAAACAGGCAATGCCACATTTCCCCTTTCAACCCGTACCTTAATGGAACCCGAGCTCACGCTTTGGTTGTGTGTTTCCCTTGTCATCTAAGGTGCACCTCACTGCAGTACCCATACTGGTTTTAGCTATGGGTCTTGGCCAGCTACCAAGTGCATCATCCGTGCCACAGGGGAGGAGCTAGCAGTACTGCAGAACACTTTGATTGTATATATAATATTATATTATATTTTAGGTACTATTAGGTACTATTCATTTATATCAATAATGTTTATTTTTTATAAAAGAAAATAACAAATGCATAGCGAGATGGCACCGGTCAATGTTTGGTTCCTTACAATCAATATACTGTTGAGACAGGATTGTTGTTGAACTCATAATGTTAACTGTGCCGGTATTAGTCTATGCACATCAGATCATTTGTAGCATTAACTGTATTAGTAAGAAACCAAAATATATCAGTATGCGATTCCTTTACTCTCATATTGACATTGTTTTCAAAGGGCCTATAAACTACAACAGCATAACAGAATTCCTGAAATTCAGTAATGCTTTTGGTTTTGTTGTGCGGCGCGTGCCACCCCAAAATTTTCAGTATACTGTTAGCTACTATTTGTACCATGCCGTGCCAAACAGAAGAGAAACCCCACAAATGATCCATTAGAAACTCAACACTCAGGCACCACAGGAGACCTCCTGCAGGGCACGGCTTGTAATCCTCTGGTTCTAGTGTGTGAAGAGGAGAGAAATGGGTGGGTTACAGCGTTGGCTCACACTTCAAACCAGTAAGATGCCTCCTTAAGGTCATGAACGCACACCATGCGGGAGAATGCAGTAGCTTGAAGCCCCCCACTTATCAACATGTGGTTCTCCCACATGTTGCTGTCGCAGTTACGTTCCCTAATGGCTCTGTACAACACAAAGCAGGAGTAGCAACATTAGCTGTCTTGCAGATGTCTTGCATTCAAAGTCCAACATCTCTAACCTCTCAACATCTGCAAAGCAAAATCTATTGTTATTTCCACTACCGCCTTGGAGTTGATTTGAAGTAGAGAGAATCAGCAGACTCAAACCACCGGCTTCGTCCTGTGAAGCGCTGTTGAGGGGAGGATGTCATTGGCCACCAAAAGCCATTTATTGAGCGCTGAGAAATATGTGCGCCTCATAGACGGGGCCACTGAGAATATAATGGAGGCAATCAAAATCACCAGGGGAAGCTTCACAATTGGGCCGCAAAATGCTTGCTCATTTAAAAAAAAACAAAAGCTCAACCCTGGACTGCTGATGTTGATAGGAAACAAACCAGGATGCTCAAAACAGGATTACTTGTCTTCGCAGGAATACAATTTCACCTGGAAAAGGTACACTTGGTTACTCATTTTGCACAATGAACATTACATACTTACATAACACTCTCAGTTATATTTTATACAGCCTTTTCTGACCTTCGGGTTTTAGCATAACGGTTTCAGTCAGTGCTTGCCATATGCCGTTTGCCAAACCATCATATTATGGAACTGTGCTGCAGAAAACCAGAGGCTCAAAATAAAACTGCAGTGGCAGAGACAGTTGGCTCCCAATGTCCTGGCCCATTCTTCCACTCTGTGAGTCAGAGTGAGGCAAACTGCCACAAGGGAGAGGGTATCTGCGATCACTTTGCCGTTAACCACATCACTCATCCACCCACCTTCGCTCACCCATGGAAAAAGATCCAGTTGAGTCAAGAGCGTTAGCACCCAAATGACCAAAACATGCAAATCGTGTAGTTATATTTTCTGTTCAGTGTACATTTTGAGAAATCCACTTGGATATACCCTTCATAAATCTGGGGCTATAAATTGAGAGCTCTTTATATAACTAAGCGTGCTTTGACATTAAAAGAAGCGACCATGTTTGCATTGGTAGTCTCATCTGTGTGTATTTATAGATTCTGCATTTCATTATATTATCAATTTCCACCCAGGGGCCACTGTGACCCAGGTAATCAGTTATCTAATGAATGGTACTCTGATAAGAAAGGATGGTTAAAGCTGCATAACAACTAAAACAATCAAATAGAAATGCTGAAGGTCACCAATAATCATCTCTCATCTTGGTGCAAATATCTCTGTCCTGTTCAATTGACACACATTTGCATTAGTAAGCAGCCTGCTTGTTGACATTACGTGAAGTGTAATAGCCTTGTATAAGACATAAATTGCCATATGGCATACTGCTGCAATTTCTGGGAGACTGGCCAAAGGGCAGACTGTAATGGCAGCAATTTACAGTGATGAAAAGACTTAAGTCAAATTTGGGGCAAATTCAATCACTGCATGCATTGTAGGCACTATATAAATGAATAGTTAAACACTCATTGTTGTCTGGAAGCTTTCTTGATGATAAAATAAGTGCCATTGCTTGAATACTGTTTGTCCTGGCCTTGTTGATCCTTCCCTGCTCAAAAAGACGAAAAACCAAACCCTACTCTACTTGTTCCGGAATTACCTCAATACAAATATATTAAAGATTGATATGGTCAATGTTAATCATAATCCCAAAATAAATCATATATCAAGCCAATCAATATTTAATACAAGACAGCTAATGTATTAAAAAACACACGCGCTATTTAAATAATATATTCATAAGCTATTTGAATAATTGAATATATTATATATATTATCATAATGTATAATAACTGAAAACCATGACCAAAACATAATTTTAAAAACAGAACCTATCCTTTTAAGTATTAGTTTGTTTAGTGCCTACAACGCATGTAGAGATTGCATTTGCCCCAAATTTGTCTTCAGTCTTTTAGCACCACCCTACCTAAAGGACCTTATTTATCCCTATTGTCCCTTCCCTTCTCAGCTGCTGTGGTCTTCAGGAGCTGGCTTTCTATCAGAAGTTAAAAAGAAAGCAGCAGGAAACAGAGCTTTCTCTTATTGAGCGCCCTATCTTCGGAATAGTCTGCCACTTGTGATCAGGGAAACTGACTTTGCTGTGAAATTCAAATCCAAACCTAAAACCAACCTCTTTACTCTCTCTTATTTGACTTCTATGGGTGTCCCTCAGCTGACACCAAAGCTAAATCAACCTGTTAGCCAGCAATAGCCTAAGCCTGCTGCGATAGGCAGCACGGATAGTCATAACTACAGAAACCAGTCTAGCTTGTTTGAGCTATTACTATCATGGCTTGAGACTATAGGCTACAGGGATGCTAACAGGCCGTCCATGGCATCAATGACGAGTTAACATTGTGGTTAAAATGTATGCTTGTTATACCACCTTGTACATCCCTGGAAGGAGGGATCCCCCACTCCGAGTTCCTTATCAATGTTTCTTCCTTGATAATTAAAGGAGATTTTTCTGGCCCTTTAGGGGGCTAGGGTTAGGGGATGTCATAAATATATGGCCTGTAAAGCCCTTTGAGACTGTAACTGTGATTGAGGGCTATAGAAATAAAATGTACTTGACTTGACTTGAGTATAATATCAATATATTATATCATTCCCTTATCAATAAATGTAGATTCATTATCATAAGACAAATAAAATCTATCTCAATTGAATCCGTTCACTTTAGTGGAGGCGCTGTTGTTCATTATTTCATATTGGACCTTTAATCGATTCAGCAGTTTGCCGACGTTGGCTGCACATGCGCAATGAATGAAGCCACCTGCTGGAATCTGACTACGAATGAGGAAGTAGAGCGACCGGACGATCTTGGATGTCAAGAGAACATCACACACATATACGCTGCGAAGTAGTTACGGACTATCGAGTGAATAGCTACACCGGCGTGGAGCCATGTTTAAAAAGCTCAAGCAGAAGATCAACGAGGAGCAGTCTCCGCAGAGGAACGCGCAGTCACCACTTCAGGCCCAGCAGGTCGGGTTGTTGTGATACTGGTAGCTAACTGCTAGCTAACTACTGTTCTGCTTGCTCTTCTATAGCTTCAGGAATGTTTCTGGGATCATGATACCCAACGACACTGGCCCTAAAATTAGAGGACGATGTAATGACATAGTTAGTTGTCAATGTTGTGCATGTAAAGAACATAATTAGTACGTCTTGTAACATGTCTAGCTGCTATCTAGCTCATCTGTTAGCTTCCCAACATAGCTGACCACTGCTGTCATCAGCTGCTGCTCAAGTCCATCCAGAACTGTTTGGACCGATCATGGAGCCTGGTCCTCTTGTAGTCGATGTAAAGGCACCTATGCCTTAATTTGTATTGCACACATCAGCATTCGATATATACTGATTTGTCTTGAGCTATGTCCTGCTGTCGTAAAATAGAAAGTGTGACGTGTGACTGTCTTGGATGCTGTGGGTTTCAGCTGTTGGCTGTAGCATATGCTTTCCATTTCATTTTAAACTTGAGGGGTTTATTGTGACAGGTTTTCCAATTAACACAGTAGTGGATGTTGATTAACAATGCTAAACCAATATTGATACATTAAAGTATTCATTCATTCAAACACAAGGTGTCTCAAAATCCTTGTGTGAGTGCAAAAGCCTGATAGGAGTGTGTAAGTATGAAAGGTATTTTGGCAACCTCTGATGTGTCATCTCTCCTTGTTGTTATAGGCGGGACCTGGAGAGAGGCGTAGTAGCCACACCCCCTCCTTTCAACAGGATGGCACACCCTCTCCAAGTGACAGAGAGGTACAGCACAGTTTAACTCAAGCTTAATCACAATTCTGTTCATATTCCAGGCTGTCTGCAAAGGTGAATCAGTCCTCTCCTAACCCCACTGCATTATGTAGACGGATGAAACCTCTGCCTGCTCTTGAAAATCGGCCAAATCTAAAAGACTGTCTTGGCTTAGCACCCCTTTTTTATTTAACTGTGTTTAACCATTAGTCATGAGTTACAATAAAGCATTACATTAGTAAAAATAACTAAAACAAAGAAATTCCTTTCAACATTTCAAGGCAGGCTATGGTGGGCTATTTATTTTACAGTTGTTGGCTTTCAACCTTAAATGCCTTCTGTTCAAGATCTTATTATTCTTTACCCGCAAGGCTGGTTTATTGAGCAAATAATGGTACAGGGGGCTTTGGATATCCCAGTGTTCAGGGGTTTAAAAGGTAATTATTACAGCAGGGCTGCAATACAACTATTCTATTTTTATTTTGTGAGAATTTTGATTCATATTTAATATTACTGGAATATATTGTGTACTTACTCATTACTTCTCTGCTTTTTCACAGTTTCCAATGTCATAATCAAACTAATATCCCTAAGAGGAATGTGTTACACTAATGGATTGTCTTAAAAATAATATGGTTCAATTAGTAAGAAATCTAACAGCGGCTAATGGTACATCATGTTTTTATCCCCTCATTCTATTTAAAACAACAATTTGATTGTACCCTTTTGCCAAACAATTTTTCCAAAGCCAGAAATCCCTTCTTGGGAACAAAGAAAGGCATTTTGTTGGGAAAATGTAGGACATATTAGAGCATGTGTCTGAATTATTGATGCTTCCTCTTTACAGCGTTCCACACTAGTGAACCTTCTTAATGGATGTGGGCAGGCTATGAAACATTTGCCATTACATGTTGGAAGCAATGAACCTATATTCAATTTGGCTACAGTGATGTATGTAACTTGCTTGTCATTATGTGGAAGATCTTTAAGGTATCTTCTTTGTTTTTTTAGGTTATTTAGACTGAGCTTGTGTGGTTGTTTGATCTTTGTGCCATTGTACAGGCTTTATATTGTCAATTATTTATTTATTATGAATTATTTTATGACCGTCGACTCCAGGCCCAGGCAATAATTCACTATTCTCGTTTATTGTCTTTGAAAGAAGATATCGACTTATAGTGAGGCAAGATATGCCTGTAAAATGATCAAAATATGAGGTCTGAAACGTCAGAGAAAAAAAACGTCTGGTTTTGGTCGAATACTTTAAAAGTCCATATACTAAAATGTAATGATCCTCTGTTAGACTGTTAGTAATGTTATTTTGAATTCATGAGCGAGTATCATGATATTTATCGATATCGTGTAAAATTCCCTGTGATTATCGCGATAATACATTTAAACGTATAACCCAGCCCTCTCTCAGGGTTTGATGGTTATTGGCTAGTAAGGGTGTAAAACACAATTAATTGAGAATCAGTTATTTTTTTCTCAATACTCTACTGATTCTCAAAACATAGGTAGGTACAGTGTAATATGTTGTTGGGCAAATTTTGCCAATAAACACTTTGCACAGCCTAAGTGGCTCCAGTACAGGAATCATCTCTCCCTTTTACCTTCTGAAATCACGGAAGCTCTTCATAATGTACAGCTCACCCCATTCTCACTCTGAAGTTCTTCAACCATCACACCTTATATTTTTCACGGTCTCACACCCTTTGGCCTCCCTAGAACAGTCTCTTCATTATATTCATATTGTTGTGACAACTACAGAAACCAGTCTAGCTTGTTTGAGCTATTATTACCATGGCTTGAGACTATACAGGGATGCTAACGGGCCGTCCATGGCGTCAATGACGACTGGGTAAATCAGTTTCCTCACCTCTTGCCCCTTTTCTCTATTTCACATGCTCTGTCCTTTTGTCCGTCTCTGTCTCTCAGACTGTCTCTCAGACTCATTACGGGTCTATTCATCTTCGTCTCTCTGACCAGTCTCTCCCGATGGCATTTTCCGGGCAGTCTGGCCAGACGGTCCCCCAGCACTGTTTTGCACTCATGGTGTTATTTTGTCATTGCTCTCTGTCTCCCTCTCCTCCCCTCCATACCTTCTGTCTTGTTACTGCACTGACGGGTTCAGGCGCTGGCCGGGATGATAGCCGAGCCCGCTTTTCTCTCTGAGTATACTATCTTTGCTCTGGACCATTCAAAACGACCCAAACCGGCCCAGGTAGCCAGTGTGGTGAGTTGTTCTCACTCCCTGCTTCC
>OOFG01001413.1:0-13722 GCA_900323295.1 Molva molva | reverse complement strand
GAGGACCTCCCCCCCCCCCCCCCCCCCCCCCCCCGGCTAGAGGTCTTCGCCCCTCTTTTGTATCTTGACGTTTCGTTCCGTGGGCGTTAGCCACTATGTTCTCTCTCACTGCACACGTGTGTGATATAGCTATTTATCTCCCGCATCTTCTCCATTCAGCTTGTTACGGCCTATCGGACCGTGCAGCGCGACAAAGAGAAGAGCCAGGTAAACTGCACTGGATAACACGGGTCTCTTCCGGAGGATGTAGAGGATTGTCGCCGTTAACTGACGGGTTGTTCTTTATTCTCGCACCCCAGGTGATCCTAATTCAGAGCCAAGACAAAGCCCTGCGCAGGATAGGAGAGCTCAGGGAGGTATGGTCCAAGTGTTTCCTTTGTTACCCTGTATCCAGATCTTATTTTTCGCCTTTTGTGGTCTGAAAAAGGAGGAGCTGCTATCAAAGATGTACTATAAATACCGCAGAGAAAGGGATGCAAAAGTGACATGGAAAATATATGCAGTAAAACCCAATTATTGTTTATCAATGTGAGGAGTCCTAATAGGCTCAAAGCATCACTATTTGCAGCCATGATTCTCCTCCACCGGCAGGATCATTAGTTCACACTGAAATAGAAGCCCTGCAGACTGCCAGAGTGTATTGATTTGTGGATTGCTTTGTTTTGTTATTGCACAATCTTTATTTCAGTTACAGTTCAAAGAACACACTCCTTTTTTAAACGTTTAATAGTGTAGGTTTAACTTGAGGTAAAGTACCACACCATTAATGCTCTTGTTTACTTCAGATGAGTTTGCAGTACACATGTGCGTGCAGTGTGTGTGTAGTGTGTGTACATGCACTCAATGTTCAATATGAATATCTGGGTCATGCACAATTTCAATGCTCTCCATTAGAGTAAAGCGTAAACACACTCAGATAAACAGCTGAGAGATCTAGGTCTGTTAAACAGGTTATGCTGTACCGATTTGGATCTTGATTCGACTTAAATTTCCTAGTAAAATCACATTCTTTAATTGTCTAATTGTTTAATTGTTAATTGTCTAATCATATTGTTATTGATTTATTTTTGCAGTACAAGCACACTAGTAGGTGATGGGCACCGGAGTTTGACTTTCATGTAATCACATACAATGTGTGCTGTTTGAATCTGTTGAATGGTCTGCTTAGGAGCTTCAAATGGACCAGCTGGCCAAGAAGCACCTGCAGGAGGAGTTTGATGCCACCCTGGAGGAGAAGGATCAGATGATCACGGTGCTCCAAACCCAGGTCAGTTCTCATGGGCTTGTAGCCTGGGATCCAGTCTGATGAGTGCATATGTGTTACAGGTTGACCTTGTTATATCTCTGCATATATCTCAACACCTAAAGGAACTAAAACCAAATCGTAGTCAGGTTATTAAACCCAGACCGACCCGTGGCAACCGTGGTTAACAGTGGCAAGCTCGAAGATCTTCGTTTCGTTCTCTTTGGCGTCACCTATGGTGAAGAAAAACATTACGCAGCTACACACAGAAGTGAGTTGAAGAGCGAGTCTGTTGTGTTAGCTCCGCCTACCCACTCTGGCAGAACAACTATAGTTGGGTGATGGAAAACGCGTCACTAACTGCGCTGCTTGTGATTTGAATGCATAGCCGGAAAGACGCCATCTACACCCAGTACATAACACTCATAATACTGCAAATTCAAGGGCTTTCGTCAGTGGGCCAGTGACTTAACAGACATTTATTTAAATTAACATTTTTGGAGATCTTCGTGATTGCCACTTTAACTATGCAAACCTGCACCCTGCATGAATATGTGTGAAGCATCAATGTGCTTGTGTGAAGCATCAATGTGTGAGTAACGATACAGAAACGATATCTTGTGCTGGCCTTGGACTGGCCCCAGGGGCTCTCGCGGGTTCACATAACCCAGTGGCAGTAGGTAGGGGAATATGAAGTCAAATGAATTGGAAGAGTTGAGACGCAGTCCATCACGAGCTCAGTCTGCGAAGGAGAGCCTGGTGGAATCAAATGCTCGTCACTCATGGTGTTGCTTTCCTATCAGGTGGCTCTGATGAAGAAAAGACTGAAGGGGGTCACCGACCTCGCCGTGCCCTCCCAGGATGAGGTGTCTGCGTCTGAAGACACTGCCAACTCCACCGCCGCACTGCGGACCCCGACCAAGGACACGGATGCAGAGGGTGCCGTCGGCAACGGTCAGCAGGCGTTCGATTAGATTAGAGAGGATTCGATGAGTCGACTTGCATCGATCCCGAAAGGGCAAATGCTATCTTGATCCAAAGTAAAGGGTTACTTCAGAGGAAGTACTGTTCAAACAAGCAATTAAAACAATGATTTGAGATCACAGGCATACACATCCTAAGATCTAATTTAAATATATTAATTAGTATTATTATTATGATGACTGTGTTCATAACAAATATATTGGGGAATGGTCATTCATTGTTATAATTCTAAACCAATCAGCAGTTTCAGTTATGCAATGCAAAATGGTAACCTCCGCCCATTCTGTTAGACTTGCATGATCTTCATCTCAATGACAATTGTGGTGCTGCGTTACATCTCCTGACCAGAAGAGGGCAGTGGTGACTCAGCCCAAGTGATGGAGGTGCTCCAGAAGAGGGTGACGAGGCAGGAGAACCTGCTGCTGAAGTGCAAGGATCTGCTGCGGACACACAAGGAGCGCAGCGCCCAGCTGGGCAGCGAGAAGGAGACCCTGCAGGAGCAGCTGCAGGAGAGGCTGCAGGAGCTGGAGAAGATGAAGGTATAGTGAAGTGGCTGGCAAACATCTGGCAGCCAGCAGCCCGCACAGCCTACCACTCAAGGGCGACCGTTGGCTTTATTTATACTTCTAGTCTACATTTACACAAAGTTTATACTAGTAATAGTCATCATAGAATGTCCACGCTATTAAAGAAATATAGACAGAGCCCCCTCCTTGGCCTCTTGATGAATAACCTTGAGGGCCATTTTCATTCATTTACACATAATAGTTTCTCATGGAAGTGTCACACTATTATTTTTCAATGAAATGTATTCCGAGACCGCAGGTTACTAGAGACTGATGCTGGTGGTATTGTGTTTGTGGAGGATTGATTATAATGGGGCTGGGATATGGGGTGCCGCACATCAGAGGAATGTCTTTAGGAAAATGAAAGTTCCGCTCTGGCTCATCCGCTCTGGTGGTCATGGTCGGCCGATAATGTCACTCAATTCGCGGCGCTGTGTGAAATGCCGTGGTTCTAACTGCCTCAAGATACCCTGGCCTCGGCTTCAGCAGCAAAGGTCATGTCGATGTGACATGACTAGAAACTTAATTTCCTTCGACACACAAACATTATACACAGACACTGCTTATAGAAACCTTTGGCAGATTCTGGTGGTTTAGTTGCGTGCCTTGGTGATGTTTCACAGCATCTGGAAGCTCACTTCATTTGGATCATTAGCCGGTGCCTCATGTGTGCACATCTGCATACCTTCTATGTGTGCGTGGATGTTGAGCTGTCTGGGGACAGCGTAGCAGAGGTTAACAGGCACTTAGCCCTCCTCAGCAGCATCGAGGTGTCCTGGTGTGACAGTCTCCACTGAGCTGCTGTCTCAGTTAAAATACAGCATATAACAGACCTGTCTGCAGGTCCACCCCCGACACCCCCCTTACATAAGAGAATTTGCAATTGATTAAGCGTGATCTCCCACCTAGAGCAACTCACTCCAGCGTTGGTGGTTCTGTTCAGTAATGCTTATTAAACGGTTGATACAAAATGTACGAATCCTAACCAATTGCACCTTATGAGGAACGTTGCACTTTTAAACTCTGCTGCACTATTAACCCTTACATTCGGTACACACGTCATTGGAGTCTTGATCAATCAGTTAGGTGATAGGCCTTGCATGTCCTCCACAAACAGCAGGAGGACAAGCAGAGGCGTAGCCACTACAGGCCGCGGGTGCTGACCTGGGCTGTAATTTGGGTCGCATTGTGTGCTGTTTGGGGTTTTTTGTCGACGCTTGCGATCATAGGCTTGTGGGTTGGGCTGCCTGGCTAGTGTACCAAGTTTCATTTTGAAGTTATCCGCAAGCATACAAGTCAAGACAATGTGTTACTGTTATATCGTAATCTGTTTGTTTGTATTTTTTACTAATTTCCCTTACATTTTGAGCTGGCCATTTTACATTAGCAATTAGCCCTTTAGCAGACGCTTTGATTCAAAGGGACTTACAAGTGAGGCGGAGAACAATCATTGTAAACTACTTGATTTGTTATCCTAGGAGCTGCACACTACAGAGAAGACGAAGCTGATCACGCAGCTGCGTGATGCCAAGAACCTCATTGAGCAGCTGGAGCAGGACAAGGTGAGCAAGCAGAGCTCCTTCAAGCCTCGGCCACATCCTGACGGACTGTCCCGCTGCCCCTCATGATATACGGGCATGTTTTTGTTCTGCCCCCGAGTACAGGGGTCACCGGCCTTGAAGTTCCCTGGTTGAAGCTGGTAAACATTAACCCCCCGCGCTCCGCAGGACATAGACGGTGGCTCTTGAGGTTACTCGGAGGAATGTGGAGAGCCCCTCAAAATGTCCACGGCTGTTAAAAACCAACAGCTTGATTTAGGGCCTTCAATATAGAGACAACACCGTCTATTTATAAATGTCCACACTGTTCCTCCGTAGTATAAACTAAAAACGGTGTCTTTTAGGGTATGGTGATCGCTGAGACCAAGCGTCAGATGCATGAGACGCTGGAGATGAAAGAAGATGAGATCGCACAGCTACGTACCAGGATACAGCAGATAACCTCCCAGAAGGAGGAGCTGCAGGAGCAGAAGGAGAAGAATGAGAAGTCAGGTACAATGGGAACCGGTCTCAAATATGCATGGGGAATGGTGTCGATGGTAGGGTTATTTATATATATTTTGCTGTTCATTTGTTTAGCGTTCGAAGAGCTGGAGAGGGCGTTGGGCATTGCTCAGAGGGCGGAGGAAGCCAGGAAGCAGCTGCAGGTTCAGCTGGAGGAGCAGGTGAAGGAGGTGGAGCGGGAGGGCGAGGAGGAGAGGAAGAGTTTGCAGCAGGAACTCTCCAGGGTCAAGCAAGAGGTCGTCTCCATCATGAAGGTCAGACTGCAGATTTTGCATCCGAGATTTTCAAAGAATGGAATGATCTTTTCGAGAGCTATGAAAACACTCTCATTAACACTGTGAATTTCATTATTTACGCACAAGATGTTATTTGAAGATGACAATTTACAAAGTTTAAATAACTCCAGTGAACGACCAGGCAAAATATCCTTCTTGCCGTACATGGATTCTGTTTTCCTCCTAAACTCATGACAGATATTTTCTTAATTAGCATGAAAATTGCATTAGCCATGTTCTTCTGAATGTGAAAGTTATTCTGCATGATCTCTTTCGTGGAAGTGCACAAGATCTGTACTATCACTTTCTTATGTTCAACGGTTGCTTTATTTCTCTGACTAAAATGTTGTAGAAATCATCTGAGGAGACTGTTGCCAATATGGAAAAACAACACAATGAACTGCTTGCTGCCAAAGAGCATGAACTAACGGCTCGAATTAACCAAGCTGTGGTAAATTCCTATCATCTTCTTCTTACACACATCTTTTTTGATTGTATGAATTGAAGTATGATTTTAGTATCCATGGCTCTAAAATTAGACTCTTTTTTAGGAGCAATGCAAAGAGGAGTTTTCCCAAGCTGCAAAGGAGAGGGAACAGCAATCGTCTCTTGCGCTGGAGGACGCAGAACTGCAGATGACAGCCCAGAAGACGGAGGCTGAGAACAAAGTCAAAGAGACACAGTTGGAGCTGGAAGCTGCCAGAACTGTGAGGCTCTTTCCTAGGGCTGTTTCAGTCCCATGGTTGAATGTAGAATGGTTTATGGGGCCCTGAGATCACATTGTGTTTGTATTTTCAACCTCCATTAGCATTTTTTCAACTATAACATCAACATGATTATTTACAATCCATTGTTACTAATAACAAATATCTATTGATTGCAGAGAATACTGGAGCTTGAGAGCACGGTTGAAAAGAGTTCAGAAGATGGATCGGTTCAGTCCAATGATTTTTCCAAGCAGATGAAAGAATTGAGAGCCAAACACAAGGAGCAGATGTCAGCATTAAAGGCGAAGCAACGGGAACAGCTAGAGAAGCACACTGACACCTTAACACAGCAGCACAACACAGCTCTGGAGAAGTTGAAGCAAAATCACAGCCTCAAAGTAGAGTCCATCTTGAAAGATAAAGAACTCCAGTTCCAAGCTCATGTTGAAGACATGAACCAGAAAACCTTTGAGAAATTGGATGTGAAACAAACAGAGCTTGAGGGTCTATCTTCTGAACTCTCTGAGGCGTTGAGGGTTAAGCAGCTTCTGGAAGAGAAGCTTGCAGCACTGGATGGTTCGGTTAGTTTAACTCAGCAAGCCATGGAGCAGAGACTACAAGATGAGGTAGCAAAGCACAATGCAGAGATGGCAGATATCATGCAGCAGCATGAACAGTCACTTGGAGGTATGGAAAAAACACTAAAGGAGGAGCTCAACAACTTGAAAATGGTTCTGGAAGAGAAACAAAGAGAACTTGAGGAACGCATCCTTGTAGAAAAAACATTGGAAGAGAAATCAGAGACTGCTCTGCAAGACCTGAATATGAAGTCAAATGAATTAGAAGAGTTGAGACGCAGTCTATCAGAAGCACAGTCTGCGAAGGAGAGCCTGGTGGACTCAAATGCTCATTTAAGCAAGATTACCAAGGATCTAGTTCAGTGCAAGAAACAGTTGAAACAGTTGGAGAACCAGCTGGAGGTTACACAAGCAGATTTTAAGGAAAAAGAGGAGTCACTACAGCAAAAATTGAAGGAACTTGAAGAAATGGAGCAACAGTTGCAACAGACTAAGAAAGAACTTTCTGAGAAAGAGAAATTGTACATTGAGGAAGTTACCGCCAGGCAAGAAGAGGAACAAAGGTTGAGGAAAGGGCTGGATGATGAAAAGGCTACCCATGCAAAGAAGATTGCAAGCACTGTAAAAGAGATGGAAGGTAAGCTTAAGACACAGGAAACAAAGATGGACAAGATTAAACAGAAGGTCAAAGAGATGCAGGAGAAATTCAAGAAAAGACTTCAGGAAAATGAGGAGTCTATGAAGAAAGAACTTGCCAAGAAGGAGGAAGAGCTCCAGCAGAAAGAGCAACAAGTCAGAGATAAAATCCTAGAGATGGCCCAGAAAAGTTCCCACGGGCTCAGCAGTGCCATGTCAGAGTTACAGACCGACCACAAGGAGGAGCTGGAGAAACTGCATAAAGCCCATAAGCATGAAGTTGAGGATTTGGAACTTCGCTGGCAAGAGAAGTTAAGACAACAGGAAGAGGATATTGCTGAGAAACACTTGCATGTAGTGCAGGAGAAGGACCTGGAATTGGAAGACGCATCTCAGCAGCTCAGTACTAGCAGAGTAGAGAAGGACCAAGCATTGCTTGAGATAAACAAGTTTAAAGAAGACCTGGCAATTCGAGAGACCACTGTGCAGAAACTCCAAGTGGAGCTTAAGGAAGCAGCAGCTAAGCTTGAGGGTTTGTCCCAGAGTGAGGCTTTGCTTAAGGAGCAAATTGAGTCCATGGAAAGGAACCTAAACCAGGCTCTGATCGAGCGAAATGGTCTCCAAGATCAGCTGAGTAGGACGGAGGAAGAGAGCAGGACTAATTTGAAGGCTTTATCCGAAAAATTGGACACAAGCAAAGGCGAGCTTAAATCTCTTAAAACTTCCAAAAGCAAGCATGGTGAAGACTTGGAGAGGAAACTTGAGGAGAGTGCTCTTCAACTCCAAGCAAAGGAAGGTGATTTCCAGAAGCAGTTAATGGTAATCACCAACCAAATGGAGTACTACTGTAGGGAGGTTCAGTCAAAGGTTGAGAGTGGTACCACTGAGCTCTACGGAAGAGTTGAGTCTAGGGTGACCGAGCTGAAAGACCAAGTTCTGTGTAACCAGAAAAGGGTGGGGGAGCTTAAAAATGTTATCCTCACTAAATTGGATACAATTTGCACTTTAGAGGAGAAACTCCGCAAGCAGACGGAGGAGAACATGAATCTATGCAGTTCAATTGAGCAGTTGACCGCTCAGCTTGGTGCTCACGCAGAGCATATTGAAGCCTTAACAAATGAGAGGGGCCATCTGCTAAAGGAAGCGGAGGGTCATTCTCAGTCCATTTCAGAAAACGTCCTCAGAATTGAAAAGCTCAGCGAAGAAAACAAAACGATATCAGAAAACATGAGTGCAAATGTGTTGCATATCAGCAACTTAGAAAGCATCATTGATACCTTAAAAAGTCAGGTAGCAGGTAGTGTCATGGAGAAGGAGGAAGCCATAAATCTACAGAACCAGCGGTGCAAAGAGGAGAGTCAGCAGATTGTTGCTAACATGAGGGAGACCATTGAGAGACTTGAGCAGGAGAAGAAGTCTGCAGTGGAGCAAGCAGACACACTCAGGAACAGCCTGTCTGAGTTTAAGAACAAGGCAGAGTCCAAGTTCACACAGAACCACAACACCGTCGTGTCTCTGCAGGACCGGCTGCAAGACCTGGAGCGAGAAATCTCAGAGAAGAACGAGGCGTTGCAGAGTTTGACTGCGAATATAGACAATCAGTCCATCAGCAAGTCTGAGATGGACCAGGCCCTGAGCGAGAAGGAGCAGAGGGTCAGTGCACTTGCCTCCGAGCTGGAGAGCTGCAACGGCAGACTCTGCGAGCTTCAAGACCAGTTGGCCTTAAAGACGAAAGAGTGTGAGCAACTCTCGGCTGACCTCAAGCAGCAGCTCAGTATCAGGGAAAGCGAGAAAAGAGAGTTCACAGAACAGCTACAGCAGACACAGGAGCAGTTCACGCAGAACGGCCATTTGTTCCAAGAGACGGAGGACAAGCTGCACATCCTGGAGAAGGAGAACCACACTTGTAAATTGGAGCTTGAGGCTCAGCGGGTAGAGTTTGAGAAGATGAGAAGCGACATACTGAAGAGCAAGGAGGAAAGCCTGAAGGACACTGAAGAGAGGCTGTCTGCGGAGAGTGCAAAGAAAATGGCAGAACTCAAAAAGAAGGCTGAGCAGAAAATTGGACAGCTTAAAAAACAGTTAACATCCCAGCTTGAGGAAAAAGAGCAGATCGTTCAGTCTTTGAAGTCAAGCTTGGAGGAAATCAATGAAAAGGAAGCGGGAAACAAGCGGCACATAGAGACCTTAGAAGAGCAGGGAAGAAACCTTGAGGAAGCACTTGGAAAGCTTAAAGAAGATCATGAGAAACACCTCGAAGAGACTCAGAGCGACCAGAGGCTAGAGAAGGACAAGTCTTTAGAGGAGTTGAAACGCGTATACGAGGAGAAAATCTTGTTACTTCAGAGAGATGAAACGGCCACTCTCGTTGCCAAGGCGGATGAAACTTCCTCTAAACCAGACGAACTTGGAGAAAGACTTCATGAAGCAGAGGAGCAGAATAGAAACCTTGTTGCCGAAATAGGTCATCTGAAAGAAGAGCTCCTCGAGAGGGAAGCTCGACTTAATCAACAACAGGTCGCCATGGTTTCCTTGGAGAAGCAGACTCTGGTGCAGCAGGAAGATGTGGTGAGGATGGAACAAAGCAGTACAGTGCAGGCCCCGAGACCGGAGAAGGTAGACCAGAGAGATGAAGACGGAGAGTCTCTGGAGTCCTTGAAGGAGAAACTGACTGAGGTCAAGAACGAGAAACTGAAAATCCAAAAAGACTTCACCAGGTTGCAGAAAGACTTCCGGTCGCTTAGGAGAGAGCACGAGCAGGATCTCGACCACCTCAAGAAGGAGTTGGTGGAGGAGAATGACAAGAATCTGAAGTAAGTCCAGGTGGAAATTAATGTGCATATTAACAAAAGAAATCCCCTGGTCTGGTTGTAAGAGTATTTCTGCTGTATTCACGTGATCGTTCTGTTCCAGGTTGGAGTTGGAAGATCTGGAAATGAAGCAAAACTCTGCTCTAAAGCAGCTCATGAGGGACTTCAACACACAAATGGCTGTAAAGGAGAGGGAGATTGAACTGACAGTAAAGGAGACTATTGGTAAGCGCGCAGTGTAGTACTTCATTCACAAAAAATAGCGCAAGTGTGCTTCACCATTGTGTTATGTTATACTGTAAAAACAATGTTGTTTGGTATGCAGTGATTGCTCTGATATGCTGTGATTACAAAGAATGTATGTATGCGCATTATAATTAATGTAATGTGCGTCTTCAACCAAACTATTCACTGCCGCATTTTGGTTGACATTGATGTTTAACAGTCAGTTGGAAACCAATCTCTTTTATCCTAGACGATGTGTAGAACTAAATAAACAAACCATGATTAATGAGAAATTAGGAAATCACGTTCCGAATAACCAGGTCATTTCAAAGCGGTCCGTTCTTGTCACGTTCCAGAAACGCTTTTCTAGTGGGTTAGGATAATGAATGCAATGTTTCCGTATGCTAAGGCCAGCTCCTCTTGGCTTCCTTCAACAGGGAAGGCTCAGTGTGTGGAAGCTGAGCTTATTACCAGCAACCGGGAAGAAGTCAGCCAGCTTCACAAGCTGATTGCCCAGAAGGACGATGACCTGCAAAGGACTGTTCAGAAATATGAACAGGTTTTGCAGGTACTGCACCTATTTATTTATATATATCTATAAACATGTATTATTTTGTTTTGGTTATGTGGTACAACACTTCATTTAACGGCAATCACAGACAGTCGACTGGATAATTATAACTTAATAATAACTTTCTCTCACACACACACGCACGCACACACACACACACACCCCCAAACACACACACAATGTAGTACGTGCATTGGAAAGAACACTTCATACCACTTAACATTTTAATTTCTTTAAATATTTTGAAAATCATTACATACATTACCTTACATTATTTCCCGGGACATCATAACACAGTTCCAAACACTGATTAGATATTAGTTACTTTCATCTATAACTTTATTGGCTTTTTATTGACTTTAATCTGCTGAAATGAAAATATTCTTCCACGGTGCTTTGAGCATATTGTTTTTGCGTTGTCATGGAACTATCTGTTCAATAGATTTATTTGACCATTGTTGTAAGTGGATTTGTAGCTCATTGATTCGTAACTGTTAAAAGTCAGAGGTGACCCGTTAACGAAAATTGAATGAACACCCTTGGAATGTTATTGACCAATCGGGATGAAGGATTCAACAAGACTGTGGTATAATGGTTCATAAACAATTTGACCTATTTCTATTCTGGTCTGCTGAAGCCCATATTGTAAGGCTCAGGAACACCGTGGGCAGCTTAAGCTGTCTTTGTTTGAAACTCTCTTCTAAACAAATGGAAGCCAGGAGGTCTAAAAGAACGAATTGGGCAATAATCTAAATACTTGGTCAGTGATGCTCCGATGACACATAGGAAGTGACTCAGCCATGTTTATGCTGTTTCTTCCCCACCCCCCACTTAAGAGTCGCGAGGACGAAATGGGGGATCGAGTGTGGCAAGTCCAGAAAGAGCTGGAGGACCTGCAAGCAAGGGCTGGTGGTGATTCTGAGGTACCTTGTTCGACCTTTGACCCCACAGGTTCACGTGTAATTGCCCATAGCCATTGTCTGTTGTGGTATCGACTGAAGCGTGTATTTGATCAATAATTGACTTTCTGAGGAAAAGCAGGCTGGGGGCTATTACTATTATTAACTGTCGGATTCTGTTAAAGTCATAAACGGTGTCCACGTGAAGATGGAATTGCAGTGCTTCTGTAACCTCTCTACTCACTCTGAGCATTAGTTTGTAAGTCATACAAAGTCTGATGGATCCATTACTTATTTGGACAGTCATTCCTACACAGGAGTGTTCCGTCTCGCATTCTCCGACGTCCCTCAAGGTGCCCTATTATTTGGACATTCGACTGTTTTAGTTCTAACAGGTTTAACAGTCTTAAGATCCGCTCTCTCCCCCGCTCTGTCCCCCTTTTCCCTCGTCATAATTGAAAGATTCCTTCTGGTGAGTTGCGGGACGTTTCGTCTGCATTCTCTCCAGCGAGGATCCCGCTCTCTCTCTCTCTCCGCCGGCGCGGGCGGCTCTCCAGCGCACGCCGGATGCTCCGAGGGTCACTCGAATCAGTCTGGAATGCTCTTACTGGAACACGGGAGGCTGCGGGGCTTCAGTTAGCCTGGATCCCTGTTACCAATTATCGTCGGTGCTGCTGATCCGCCAGTCTTAGGATTTATACTCCCGAGAAGGTTCTCATGCGTAGTCTGCGCTCCGGGTAGCGGGCCAGATCGCTTTTACCCAGCTGGCGTGGAGCTCCTGAGACCCCGTCGCAGATATAAATATACATACCTGTTTAACGTATCTGTAATATATAGACGACGCTTAAACTCCAAGGCACCGATTCACTGAGAGTCCTAGCAGTCTTTTTACTTTCACTGCATGTTATTCAGGTGACGTAATCACTTCATGGGGGGATTGTGCGGGTTTATGCTCCGAGAGGCCTCCTCTCGCTCAGGGTCTCACAAATATTCTCTCTGTAGACAGCAGGCCACATGCTCAGGAGACTGGGTTGAATATCCAGTGTTAAGATTGGGTGTCTATACTCCCCTGTTTGTGTGTTAGACTTTAGTTTGGCTACTGCTTAGCATCCGTTGGCTGGACTCTCTTCTGATTAGGGTAATGACTCTGGAATTGATCATTAAGATTCCTACCCTAATTTCTAGCCTACATAGTCATGAATTATGTGGTGTTATTCCCATAAAAAAGAGAAATGTGAATGTGTGGTCGGACAAATTAGGGTCAATTAAAGTCTTTAAAGCAGGGTGTTAAAAATGTGCCATTGCAGAATTGGGAAGCAAAAGCTGCTAAATGTATAAAACCCATAAACCCATACCAGACTCAATATTTCCATTAAGTGACCCAACAGTTGAACATCTTCCCTTTCCTTGTTTCAGATGGGCATAGAAGAGCTGCAGGTGAGCATCTTGGCTTTGATATCAGTCTATCCATCTTTGTAACCATGTGTGCGTTACCTCTTTATCAGCGGCTTGTTTGGTGACCCGGCACCATCAATGGGCCCATTGTGTGTAATAATGGATGTGTCTGTCCTGCATCGTCCCCCTTCAAGTGCTCCACTTTAATGGTGTTTGTTTGTGCTGTCCCGGTCATCCCCACCGGCCGCAGGCTCAGCTGGCTGAGAGGAACACTCTGTTGAGCGAGGCAAGGCTGAAGGAGCAGGAGTTTGTTGACCGAGTGAGTCTCTTATCACCCCCCTCGCTCTCCTTCTCCTCCTTCGTCTGTCTGTCTGTCTGTCTGTCTGTCTGTCTGTCTGTCTGTCTGTCTGTCTGTCTGTCTGTCTGTCTGTCTGTCTGTCTGTCTGTCTGTCTGTCTGTCTGTCTGTCTGTCTGTCACTCGCTCCCTTCCTCGCTCTCTGCATCTCGCTGTCACTCCTCTGGTTTATCTCTCTTCCCCTGTCGCTATCTCTCTTTGCGCTGCTCTCCCCAGTCCACTTGTGCTCTCGCTGTCTGGCTCCATAGCTCTCTCGCTCACTCACTGTCCGTCTCTCTTTTTCTCTCTTTTTTTCTTTCTTTCTGTCTTTTTCTCTCGTTTCTTTCTCTCTTGAGGGTTGGTAGAAAAAGTTTAAAACATGAGCTCAGGTGAAAGAAAATGTAACTAAACAAGATGTCATGATTATATTTCTCTC
>OOFG01001411.1:0-13772 GCA_900323295.1 Molva molva | reverse complement strand
CCTAATGCAGCTAAGTGCCTCCGCCATTTATCTTCTCGCAAATATTCAAATTCAGGTTTGCTTCAGTAGCCTCAAGAGGCTGTGATACTGCAGTGGTCGCATGAAATGGTCATTATTTATTATGAACACTTCATTTTCTCTGTGTTTAGACAATTACTATTTACTAATCTGGATAGATACCGGTCCCTAAAGTCATTATGTCTACTACATCCGTGAGCAGAAACAATGTATTTTTACAGCAGTGTATTTATTTGTACCACAAATCGATTTTCCCTCCCTGTCCAGCTGGGGGCAGCGTAGGCCTCCCAATGCATATTTAATTCAGTGGTTGGGAGATGGTTAAACTCCTACAGTTTTCCTTGTGCTATCCATAGTTAGGATGCTGGAGGTTCTGGGTTAGGTAGCACGTGTGTTTTTCTATGGCAAATTCTTATCATGATTTTTTTTAAATACGGTTTAACGATTAGCTCAACTAGATTAGCCTTTGGAGAGTGAAGAGAGGCATGCTGCGGCTGATCAGTAGACGTCTTCTCGGCCTGGAGAGCTGCCCACTGGACGTTTGGAGGCAGTCCATCCCTACTCAGCACGCTCCAATGCAGCAATGCAGTGCAGTTCAGCAGAGAAATCATTATCATAATGAAAAGTTATTACTTTCCTCCCTGGTTTTTCGGCTCCAGTGAGCTCAGCTCCAGTGAGCTCAGCTCCAGTAGGGCTCAGCTCCAGTAGGTCTACAGTAGGGTTCCAGTAGGGCTCCAATAGGTCTACAGTAGGGCTCAGCTCCAGTAGGTCTACAGTAGGGTTCCAGTAGGGCTCCAATAGGGCTCCAGTAGGTCTACAGTAGGGTTCCAGTAGGGCTCCAATAGGGCTCCAGTAGGGCTCAGCTCCAGTAGGTCTACAGTAGGGCTCAGCTACAGTAGGGCTCCAGTAGGGCTCAGCTACAGTAGGGCTCCAGTAGGGCTCCAGTAGGTCTACAGTAGGGTTCCAGTAGGGCTCAGCTCCAGTAGGGTTCCAGTAGGGTTCCAGTAGGGCTCAGCTCCAGTAGGTCTACAGTAGGGTTCCAGTAGGGCTCAGCTCCAGTAGGTCTACAGTAGGGTTCCAGTAGGGCTCAGCTCCAGTAGGTCTACAGTAGGGCTCCAGTAGGTCTACAGTAGGGCTCCAGTAGGTCTACAGTAGGGCTCCAGTAGGTCTACAGTAGGGCTCCAGTAGGGTGGAAGGGCTGCAGTCTCAGAAAGATGATTTGCAGGGTTATGCTCAAGGTCAATCTTTCTGTGTGTTTTGTTTTCATAGAAGAATATGTTGGCCCTGGACACTGTTTTGCCAAAACGCATTCAAGGGGACATTTTAGGCTTTTCAAAAGGCCTCTGTTTCATACAGTGCATTTTCTATTTTAAAGACATTAAAACGGGTACATTTCAACATCATGCACATACAGACTGATCTGAACATCATTTATACCACTTCATTTATATTTACTAGATGTCTTTCACATACACTTTCTTCGAAGGCTGGGGGAGGCTTGTCTTCATGAAGGCAGAGTAAACACACCCATGTCTTTATATATGAATACATCTATACATCACCATCAACAAACCAGCTCCTGCAGTCTTAAGACACGATTTCTCACCACACCAGTGTTGGGCGACGCACGTGAAGTTAAAACACGCAGAATGAAGCTCGACGACCTGATGACGTATCTTCAGGAGTTTTCACACAATGCCGGTTTATTTATAGCAAGACAAAATCACTTGACTGACGTCACGTGACGCTCAAGTTGTGACAAGTGCCACACTCACACCCAGCCAATCAGAGCTGCCATACTGGGATAAGAGATTAATTCTGTAATGCGTTAAGTCGTTCTCAATGGGCTCACCATGGCGTTCGATTTTAAAGGGGGTGCTGTCAAACAGAACCATTCTTCCCCTTACATTACACACAGCTGTACGACCTCGTGGTGTAGTTATGGAGGAGAGAGACTCATGAAAGATTTACATATGTTCTACATGTGCATGAATGTGCATACAGACATATGTCGTAGTCACGCTCGCAGCCTGAGTGTGTCTACTTAAAATAGTGCACACTCCCACTGAGATATATCGCCTTGTCTCATTGCCAACATTGAAACACATATCATAAAAACAGTATTTAGATAGTACAAGTACTATTGTACTGTGTCGTAACATACATTCAGTCGTTAGGTTGGGTTCTGTGAATGATTTGGTTATTACATATCCAAACAGAAACTAAATCCCATGTGTTTTAGGTCAGTGCTACACAAACCCGTGTCTTCATTGGGTCTGTGTTGATGCAGTCTCAGATGCTGAGCATGCAGGGAAGGGGGAGTGGCTGAGTGCAGATAAAAATAGCCTGGAACTATTATTTAGCCTGCAACAGAGAGAGGTCTCTCGCTCTGAGCGCGGTGATGCTAAAACACTCTGAAGTCTCGGCCTCCCCCTGCTTTGAGCATCTCCACCTGTGACGCTGCAACACCCTAACACCACCCACTACCTGTGTGTTTTGTTACTGGTACAGCTGGGTTCTTTAAACATTTACAAAAAGTGCACACTTACATAAGTGTGTGTGTGTGTGTGAGTGTGTGTGTGTGTGTGTGTGTGTGTGTGTGTGTGTGTGTGTGTGTGTGTGTGATAGGTTCAGCTTGACTTAGAAACTTTTTAGTAAACGGAAATAACTACTTTTATAGAAACATTAAACAGTACACCCCTATCACGCACGCACACGTGGACACGCACGCACGCACGCACGCACGTTGCTGCTGCTTTCAGACAGGCGCCGTATGAAGTCTGCAGTCTCCCCTCTGCTGGGTTTACTTTAGATTGGCTCTGCAATCTTATCGCAGTTCTAGACTTATTTCCTGTGGCAGCTTGTTCGGTCTCCTACAGATAAGTCCAAAACACATCCCATATACAATAATGTGTAGTGTAGTGTTGTTTCTGCGTGTATGACTGGTTGAAAACGGACTTGTATCTTGCTTAATTTTACTATGATCAATCAATTTTCGACTAATCAATGCGATCACCAAAGTCGTTAATTATGTATGTCCCCTCCTCCCCTTTCAGGCCGACAGGGTCCATTGTAATGCTTATAGCTCAGCATGGGATAATGAATACACACGACCAAGCAAGGACGACCCTCCTAATAGCATTTGAATGACAAAAGACTGTAAGAAAGTGGCAAGTAGTTGCAATAGTGTCTTCAACCTCAAGCAGAAAAAGGGGTGATACATAACACAGCCAGACAGCGCATATAGGAGCAAAAATAAGAGACAATGTCAACACATCGAAGCAACAATGTACAAAATCACCGGCATCAGGTCGGTGATATTGAATAGTCGTCTTTCATTTAGATGATGGTTTGTGAGGGACATTGTATTTAGAAGAGACACTGTATTAAGGAGAGGCACTGTATTTAGTAGGGACACTGAATCTGGGAAGGCGAGTAGGGGGTCTATACGCTTTTCTTAAAAATAATAGCCTAGGGGTTATGTACGCGTTTAGTTTGGATCAACATAGTAGGCTACTAGGACATAATAAAACAACTATATGGAAAAGCTACTCTCAGAGCATGATTTGTAAGAGGTAACGTACACATAGATTAGAGAGAATCTTCTTGGAAGACACGCAGGCTCTAGAAGCTTAGCACGGAGCACAAACAAGCCGCTGCAGAAAGTAGCTTTCCATGTTGGTCATGAAAGGGAAGCCAGCTTTAAGACATTTTATTTATACGGAATAAGCAAACTTACCTTATGTATAATAATTCGAAAGTGACCGGTGAAGCAGTCCAGTGTAAATTCCCAACTACTCTCCCATCTCCCGAGGATCCAGCGACAACACGGTGTTTGTTATGAAGTGTAGAGAACAGAGTCGGCGGAGAGCCAACATTATCCGTCCTCCATTCGGTATAACGTGGCAAGTTCGCTCGACATTCAAAGCTACGCGATGAATAAGTGGACTACTGTAACTTTACATAAGTCCCATTAATGATCGCTGAAGTTTTGTCCACATATGCGCACCGAATCGGTCTGCCTACTGGTTCTAACTGCGGTCCGACAGAGATCCGTGGACTGCAGGAGGAAGTTACCTTGGAACTCCGTGTAATTAGAGGACCATTACACATCATTTCCTCTGCACGTCCCCAGCACCGCCACTAGAGCCCGCCCGATCCAGGTCTAGTTTTTAGACCAGACCGTATGAAAGATAAGACCAATGTTATTGGATTAGAGAACATCGATGAATAATTAGAATAATTCCTTGGAAAAGGTCTTGTAAACAAAAATGTCGATGTAATTTGCTATGTATTTGCAGGCTATGGCTGAGTGTTAAAAAAATGTAGGCTTCCTGTTTAAATAAAGGCAAAATAATTTTGTTAATACAAATTAAAATACGAAATAATAAGAGCATATGTTTTGCTTGTGTGTGTAAATGTCTTAAATATGAGTAATAATTATTAATATTCCTACAATTTTTTGTGCAATGGTGCAAACCATTATTATGGTGATATAAACTATAGCACTATAGTCAGTGCTATAGTTTATATCATATATAATTAAGCGTAAGTCAATTACACGACCATATAGCCTGCAACATGGGAAATACTTATTTTTCTTATATAGCTTATAGCCTTAGGAAGTGGACGCAATCACATGATTAACCAGAATCACATACATTCACCATATATCACTTCCCCTCCTTTATCTCCCTCCCTTCAAGACCAACACTTAGGATGTAGTGAATAAAAGGTGTTTATTACATCATTATTTCGATCAGTGGATCATACTATAGCTGTAGCCTATTATTTAAAACGAACGTAATGTAAAAACAACCACACCAAAATCCAAAATCATTTGGAATATAGTTTATTTGTAGTTAGTAAAATATGTTATAGTATATGCATATATAGTAGTATATATATAGTATAGGCATGTGGTTTAATAAACACACAGGTAAAGTGCTTCGTAATGTGAGATGGAGCGCTTCCAGCAGGCATGCCGCTCTAGGTTCCCCGCTCTATGATCAACACTGTGTTACCATAGCGACCAAACCCAGACCCAACGGAATCGGTGCTGCTGCTCATCATTCTCCTCTCTTCGCCGAACGGGTAAGTTGGACATCTATCCTGTGAATTAACCAGTAATTATTTTCCTATGATTGTGCAGCCTCTCTTATCTTTGATAGAAACATTTATATTTAAAGCTTCAAGAGGTGACGTTTATCATATTTAATAATGCGGCCATTGGACGGTAACGTTACAGTAACTACTGGTCTGTGTGGTGTTGGACGGTACTGGTCTGGATGGGATGTAGTGACAACATGCTGGGTCTTTTCTCTTGTCTCCAATAGAACAACATCAGTAATCATGAATAACGACCTGCAAACCACTAAATCGGGCAAGTACAACAAAGGCCTCCGCACTGCATCGGGCTGGTCCTAGCCTAGCACCCTAGTAGCAACAGTCAGGTCCTAGCCTAGCTCTCTGTTAGCATCGGTCCGGTCCTCGCTGAGGTCCTGAGAGGCGCTGACGTTAGAATAGAACACCCTGGAACAGTTAGAGCTGCACGAAGCGTCGAGTCACATTAATAACAAACACTTTAAACATAATATGTTGTAACGGTCGTAGGTTTCATCGCGAGCTAAAGCGTTCACTGCGACATTCTGAAATGCACGTTTGTTGGAAGTATAACACGACGGATTTAACCTCAAACCTAACAACCAAGTCGGTTATTTCTACTGATGATAATGAAGCACACGAAGCCATGGCTACTTTAAGATGCTACTTCCGTAGCAACATCCGGCCCTACCTCAACATGAGATGAATGGGGCTGTGTTTTTTTCTAAGTAATATTTTCGGCCGTTTTGACTCAACTCTCATCACACACCGCAGCGCAGTCTTTATACACACAGTTGTATGTCACAAAATATGTTCCTTAGGTCCTTTTAGTATTTTAGTTGTTGCTACATGCGAGTGAAGGGTCCGCCCAGTGTCTGCTTAGCCCTCTGCTGGCAACACCAGCTGAGTCATGTTCCAGGGCTGAGGTATCGGATGAGAGGTGCTATACGGGGGGGATGCTGCGCTGCTTACTGTCTCGGTGAACTATAAACTGTAGATGTAGGAGTACGTGGTAATATATTAACCATCCCGTCCACCCTAATCCACGCCACAGGTTTAAAAACCGGGTACCAAAGTAACAATGGACCGACCTCCCAGATCCCGGGCCTGTCCACGGAAGCTGACAGTGTCCCAGAAGAGAAGGCCCGTGGAAGGAGGGTGGGGGTCATGGAGTCAGACTCTGACTATGTTAAACTGGCCAAACAGGGCGGACAAAAGGGTATTATACCTCCTATATTTTAACGGTCAGAGACATTACAGCTCTTCTCATATATGTTCATTATTTTGTCCCGGCTGTGCCCTCACTGTTTGATGTGCTTTATTTACTGAACCCAAAAGGACTTCTCTGGCATGAGGAGACTCTTGCTGGCAAACCCTTTCAGTATACCCCTTCAAACTGGTTTGGCGACTCTGAACCAGCAGACGACAATGGAAACCTAAGGTAGTTAACCAGAATATTTAATTACCACTGACCGTTAATTATCAGCAAACAATATATCCCTTAGTTATCCTCATAACTATTGGTTGACAGTGAATGGTTATTCATCAATACAGATTGGGTTTCCATACGGTTAGTACTAGTGAGAGGACCAATTATTTACTGCAAATCATATCCTAATGATTATGAGGATAACAATACAGATCGCCTTGATCATCATTATAATTATGAATAGTATTCATATTCATAATAACAACAAAACGATGTATAATACTACATTATTATGGATAATAGTATACAAGAACCACAGTACAAGGTATATTAATGACCAGTTGACAGTGAAAGCCAAATCTCCCATGTGTTATTTCTCCACACAGTAACGACGATTTCAAGAAAAACGGTGCCACCTCCCGACTCATGGCAGCTCCATTTGGGACAGATGATGACTCAGCTATGGAGAAGGGCGATGGCATCGAAGTGAAGGAGGATGTGAAGGAGGATGTGAAGGAGGACGTGGACAATGAGGTTTAAAAAAATATATATCATAGAAATAGAAGCATAGATCTGCCAGTTGCAGAAAGTGTGCCTGTAAAAGAGCCGGTGGTTAACGTGTGTTTGTTCTGAGTGCAGCTGGAAGGAGAGGATCCCGTCAGCCCAACCGAGGACCAAAATATGAGCTCCTCCTTCAAAAAACTGTAAGTTGGTTTGGTCACAAGATGGCACTGCTGTTCCTCATATAGTCTGAGAAGCTGAATAAGGTGATGACTCGGCATTGGGTTTAACAGATTTCAGCCAAACTCCTACTGCAGCCATGGGACACCCCCCCGTACTTTGCAGCATGTCTGTTTTAAAATTAGATTTGGCATTCATACAACTGTGTTAGAAATGAGTTAGCTGTAACGCATGAACACATTTCCAGAACCCTGGCTTCTACAAATGTCCTTGTTGGTCTTGGCACAACTTCTCGGCCAGCAAATGTTTGTCTCCGTCTGGAAGAATGTCAGAGACCGGTCATAGCCCGACTGATAGCTCAATGTGACTCAAGGCATCAGCCCTGTTCCCATTCCGAAGGCTGTGGAGGGCAGCTGGCTTGTACACTAAGTGTAAATAAATTGTGTGACAAATTGTTTTTGATGGGGACGGGGTATATTCTGCTTTCGGTCATTGTTTCCTGTCTGCACTATTATTGTAATGAGTATCCAGACCCTGACTTTGGTCACAGTGATGTCAGGGTCCACTGGGAGTCTGTTCCTGTTATGACACCCACCCCAGTTGCTCGATGTGTCAATATTTGAATGTTCTTCACTGACCTCCTGGCTCTGTTGTTAATGGATGAAGTCATGAATTAATTAAAAGTGTGTTTGATGCTGGTCTATTCTTTCAGATCCTTTGATAAGAAACCTGACCCCATCAGCATGTCCAAGCTGTTGAGCTTCGGTTACGTTGAAGAAGAGAAAGATGCACCCGCTCGTAAATTATCAAGTAGGTACTTTAGATGGGGGTCCCCCGCTCATCTTGCTCACTATTGTTCATTACAATTCATTGGTCAATTATCAATCACGGTAGGTCTGATATTGTCATTAATTAAAATAAGGCTAAGCTTTTTTACTCATAAGTAGACTAGATGGTTTGAGGGGAAATAATAAACAAAAGTAATGTCTACCTGAATAGTGGGTATCAACTTAGTAAAATATACATAACCAAATATTGTTTTTGGTGATTGATGAAAGCAACCAAACATTATTGGTAGTGTACTTCTGGAAGTCAATCATGAAAATTGGCTTCAGTCAATAAAGATGGCCAGCCGTTTGTCACTCAGATACGAGGACGTTTTATTTGTTCGTGTATAAAATCCAAGAGATTTGCTCAACAGGGGTTGGCTGACTCAATTGTTTTTGTGTGTCTGTGTCCAGAATAAACAGATTGACCGTCTGAGACCGGGAGGAACCCACACACACACACACACTCACACTCACACTCACACACACACTCACACTCACACTCACACACAATCACACACAAACACACTCACACTAACAACAGAGGATACCATTAATTTCCCTCTGGCCAAAATACGCCGTCCCTCAGCCTGTCATACTAGTAATAGATACAACTTCCCTCAGCCTGTTACACCAGTAATGATACGACTTCCCTGAGTCTGTAACACTATTAACTGATTCAACTTTGCATTCCTGTCTCTGTTGCTGTTTGCATTCTTATAATGTCAGCTAATGTTAACAGATAACATTATAACATAAGATATTTTATAATGTCACCAGCTAACATTAAAACATAAGATATGCCAGTTTTATGCCGGTCTTAATGAATGTGAGATGGCCTCCTAGTGCCTGCCAGGCCTGTTATTATTGCCCTATATATATACTATATATATATTTACAAACACATATATGAATAGCAACTCATGTCATTGAAGTTATGCCTTATATGATGAGCAGTATGTGTGTCACATTTGTTTGTTTGGTTCTCCTATGTCAATAGTTGTCCTCAAAGCTCTTTTTTGGGAGAAATTTCAATAAAGTGTTTTGTAACCTTTCTTGTAGTGATTGTGTGATACACAGTTGAAAGCTTTGTTGGTTGAAGTAAAATATTGAATGGCGTAAGAAATTAGTTTTACAGTATCAGTTTTACAAGGTGTTTTCAGTATTGACAACCTAGTATTGTACTAATAACCCAAGTATGGTGTTATTGTGTTGCAATGTTGATCTAGTGAAAGCTACTTCATGTTTAACGGTATTGTGGTGTTATGCAATCCCACTGTTTTATATTACAACTCAAAATATCACACTTGCGTTTTAAAGTCATTTGAGAGTTCACTTTTAATGTTTCTGTCTGCAAGTATATACTTCAAATGTAACGGGTATTCCTGACTTTCGCAATCCATGTTTGTTTGGATGTTTTCTGGAGTGTTTTGACGCAAGGTACATATGACACGCCCCCGAAGGTAGCCAATCGCCCCTCTGACTAGATCAGGGTTCACCACTATATCAGCCCTGCATCCAGAAATCCTTACTCATAAACCAGCAGCAAGCATTCTGATACCACACCAAGCTACTTACTTTAGAAGATTTTTAAAATTTGATTTCCAAACAACTCCAGTCATGGCACCAATTCTGCTCAATTGCATGGGAAATGACCGGAAGGAATATATTGAGTGAGTATATGAGTCAGTTTACGATAAACTCTTTTATCACAACCAATGCCATTATGTCAGGGTGAGACGGGTGAGTTTCTGGTCGTTTCTTTTCTGCCAAATGAAACTGAGCCACAATTTTCTTCCACAGACAAACGTTTCATGTGAACAATCCCTACTTGGACGGCATGGAAGAGGACATTCTCTATCACTTCAGCTTGGGCACCAAGACCCACAACCTTCCTGAGATGTTTGGAGACATCAAGGTTTGTGAGAACGGGTCACAAGAAAATAAAGGGCTTTTGAAAGCTACTCTAGGAAAAATAAATGGAGGACATTTTTCGCTCAGGAGAGAAGGACTGAGAAGTAAAGCTATTCTCTATCTATTACACCAAGAGAAAGTCATTTCTTTTCTTTATCCTCAAACAGTTTGTGTGTGTTGGGGGGAGTGCCAATCGCATGAAGGCGTTCGCCCAGTTCATCCACAAGGAGCTGAATCTGCCCGGCACCACGGAGGAACTCAAAGACATCTGCGAGGGAACCGATCGCTACTGCATGTACAAAGTGGGACCCGTGCTCTCCATCAGCGTGAGTATTTCATCACCCAAGTTGTATCCTAACAATGACATTGTTTTATACTGACCAACATCACCATTATGAGCCTCCCAGACTGAAAAGCTTTTTTTTCTTGATTGTATCTATGGCAAGAAAAATAACATTGTTGTTTTTTTTACTTGCGGGTTTAGCATGGCATGGGTGTCCCTTCCATCTCCATCATGCTGCATGAACTCATCAAGCTCCTTCACCACGCCCACTGTCGGGACGTAGTCCTCTTTCGCCTCGGGACCTCTGGGGGAGTCGGTAAGTTCACCACCTCTTTTACCATCGCTGGGTTCAGTCAGCCTCAAAGGCCTTGTTCAAACGGGGAGAAGGGATATGGACGTCCTGTTCCTGTGATCCACTCGGAACTAGAAACAGGTGGGTTTTACATGTGACCGTGGTTTCCTTCCAGGACTGGCTCCGGGGACGGTGGTGGTGACGGAGAAGGCCGTGGACTACTCCTTCCTGCCCCAGTTTGAGCAGGTGGTCCTGGGCAAAGTGATCATGCGGAGCACCGAGCTGGACGTGGGCGTGTCCCAGGAGCTCCTGCAGTGCTCCAAAGAGCTCCACAACCTCCCCACCGTCATCGGGAACACCATGTGCACGCATGACTTCTATGAAGGTGAGTCCCACTCGTCTCATGATCAAGGCCCATATAGTTTGTAATGGGATATTTACGCAACCCTTTTGAATCATATGAAAAGGGTGTGTTGTGATCATGTTTTTTAAGTGCAGGCTTATATATGACATTGAAACATCCCTTCCTCTCCCTTACCAGGTCAAGGGCGACTGGATGGAGCGCTCTGCTCCTTCTCCCACGAGGAGAAGCTGGAGTACCTGCAGAAAGCCTACGATGCGGGGGTCCGCAACATCGAGATGGAGTCCACCGTCTTCGCCGCCATGTGCCGCGTGTGTGGCCTCAAAGGTGAGGTCGAGCCTCAAACATCAGACATGTCACTTCACGTGACAAACACAATCCCCCACAATCCCCTTTACCCAACGATTGGGTACCGTCAACGCTCATCACAGCAGAACTATTTGCCCTGCATTCGTTCTGTCAGAGCACGGTGTGTAAGGCTCTCTAACAGCCGTGTGTTCCTCCTGTCCTCCAGCGGCTGTGATCTGCGTGACGTTGCTGAACCGCTTCGACGGCGATCAGATCACCAGCCCTCACGACGTCCTGCTGGAGTACCAGCAGAGACCCCAGGTCCTGGTGGCCCACTTCATCAAGAAACGCCTCGGACTCATCGCCTAGACCTCTCCCCGCCCCAGCCTCAATCCCCCGCTCCACCACTAAAGAAGTGTATATAATATATATATGTGTGTATAATGATGGATTCATGTGATTACTATGTGGATATGTGTACTTACTCCTCACACGTTGTTGCTTCTGATAAGCTTCTAGTTATTATTTAAAGAGTTACCTTTTTTGACCTTGTATTGAATATATGATTTTATTACAATCACATTATTTAATGTATTTAATAAAATAATTGTTTCTGTATTTATATTATATGTACTTTTAACTGTATTAAGTGTATAATGTTACAATGTCATGTTGAATATGAAAATAAAGTATTCTAAAAGCTTATTTCTAAGTGTTCTTTACAATTATTATGGTTTCTTTATTTCTTTACACTTGACACCTTTTACCTATAAATGTAGTTATATTAGATTTGATGAAGTCATCAGTCTAGTAAAAAAACTAACGGATACATGTCCGTTGTGTGCAACACAACGGACAATTGTTGTGCAACGCACTCTGGCGAAGTAGACAAGTTGTCAGAATAATCCTATTAATAATCCTTCTATTGTAATATTATCTAATAATAATCCCGTACAATCTTACAACTAGGCGATTACTGATGGAAATAGGTTCATTAGGCGTCATTAGCTTCTTTCATTTGGTTAACGATGAGAAGCAATAGAGAAATATTAACAGTGTGATCACAGGGTTACGCCTACATAAATGATTAAAATGGACCATGGTTCTAAAGTGTCCATAAACACATGGACCATGAGCAGTAAATACAATATAAATATATCTAAACACAAATTATAATGTATACAACTATACTGTTGGGCGTTTATGTTTGGTCATTTCATTTCAGAAGATCCAGGGGTGGGTTCTGTTTTGAGGACAGCGGACACCGTGTCCCTGCGAGTGGGTCTGGGGGGCTGGATGTCAGCCAGGATCTGGCGTGCGTACTGGGTCTGGTGGAGACCCGCCTCGCGAAGCGCCTGCTCCACACGCACCCTGGGGTCCGACACGATCTGTAACCCGGGAAGCAGCAGGGGTCATGACCTCAGTCGCTCCCATGGACACCTGATGTGGAATGGCCACAGAAATGTATCCTATTTTATGATTATTTTTAAAATATATGCACACAAATTGAACCAAACCAAAAATTCATATGAGTAAAAATGGTCCTGGAAAAAACAACATTTGGGAGTTTTAGGATAAGTGACCAAATATGTTCCATAAATGTAAACCCTAAACCAACATGCTCCCTCCACTGTGTAGAAGGTCCGAGGTGAGCACCATGAACGGCCCTGAGCATCTGACATTTCACAAGTTAAACATTGTTTTCTTGTGCCAGAGACCTACCTTACATAACCTTGTATTCTGGGTCGTATGTCATTCAAACATTAGTACAGAACTAACGCTCAGCATACAGCTCGTTATAGTTCTACCACGTTCCACTCCAGTGGTTATTCTACTTTATTTGATGTATCCGTCCTTTGAATCCTTCACCTACCTACCTCATTACCCTGTTATCAGGGCATATTTTTTCAATCAAATGTATTGATCCAACAATAACCCGTGAACGTATTGCCATTTTTTGGTTGACTGAACTTCAATGGGAAAAAGCCGGAGCTTGTGGCTACGTCTCACCTGGCTGTCTGTGTACGTGTTGATGTTGTATAGCGGCTTCTGGGGTTCACATCCCTCCTTCTGACGGCTTCTCCAGGCTTCAGTCTCGCCCATCATCCTCTCTGGGTCGGCCTCTGCTACCACGGCAACCTTATTGACATAAAGTTATAAATTATTAAACAGAAGAAATTCAGAAATACTAATCTGTTGACTAACTCAGTCACTTTTTTCGAGACGCATGTCATGAAGGAGCAGGTAATGGGTTCGGGCATTTTTTCTTAATGATGCCCACAGGTGCGCCGCATACTTTGGGTTTCGTACCCCCAACCTTTCAGCTTTGGAGTCAAAGACCCTTACGACTATCTTTCTATCCGGCCCCCAATACAATGAAACAGCAGTGATGTAAAACACTTCACCAGCAGATGGCAGTAAAGTTGCAGTGCGAAAGTCGACTGCTAGACCGGACCGCTCGACCGGATCGACCGCTAGACCGGACCGACCGACCCCTAGACCAGACCGCTCGACCGGACCGACCGACCCCTAGACCAGACCGCTCGACCGGACCGACCGACCCCTAGACCAGACCG
>OOFG01001409.1:0-13223 GCA_900323295.1 Molva molva | reverse complement strand
TGTGACAGTGCGGAGCTGGATCAGTCAGGCAGCGGAGAGCCCAGCCGCCCGCCCAGCGCCGGTGCCCGGGCGTCGCCGTCTCAGCCGTCGGCGGCCCAGCAGGGCACACCTCCGGCCCCCCACACAGGGCCGTCGTAGATCAGCGGACACGAGGCGTTAACCTAATCTACCTTACAGCTGAACAGCTTCCACCACCAGTGTGCACCAGTCTGTCAGTCTGTAGCGTGTCACTGTTGTCACGAACGGGGGCTGCATTTAGTACACTAATTCATTAGCGTGTGGCATGTCGTCATACAGCTGATTTGGGTGTTTAGCGAGTTTGTCATTAGGTATAGCGATAAAAGATGGCATCATGTATGTGTCATGAATAGATGTCAGATCGTTTGGCAGCTTGTGACATCAGGTAAATTACTTTTTTTTTTGTGTGTTTATTAAAGGTTTTTCAGAGTTTAGGCAGATAATGACCCAGATACCTTCAGCAGCTGTTCCATGTGTGCAAAAAAAAAACTAAAAACAGATGCACTCACAAATTATAACCTCCATGTCTTTCTGGCACCCCAACGCCCACTGTGGGAGAAGCTCGGTATTCCATACATCTGTGTTAAATACTAATAATGTAAATATTAATTACATACCACACATGAAAAATCTAAATTTATTTTAAGTGTAAAATAGAATTTAAGACTAAATGTTATGCAGCCCTATGAACAAATGCATGACTACATGTTAATAATTTATGATGTGTCTGTTTTATATTTTGTGAGAGAGTTTACACTTTTTTAAATACTTGAATTACTTTATCTTTTTGGTTAATGAATATTTTTTTGGGCACTTACAAAATAATGTCAAACCGAATGAAAATATTATCTAACAGGAAATAATGTACTTTTTTTCCTGAGTTTGAAATACAATTTGCTTTTGGGGAGGATTTGTATGATTATGAAGATTATCTATTATTTAAATTTACTGAAGGGAAATCAGATTATTCCAATGTAATGTCAATCCCATTGATGCCGTTTTTTGGTCAAGATTTTTAAATAATGGTTGATAGCATTTGGTTTTTCAGCAAAGCAGGAGTAAAATTGAATGCTTTTAAGGTGCTGCATGTGTTTTCTCAGTACAATGACTTTTGGCTTCTGACTGGACTTGAAAACTCAACAAATGCTACCAACCGTCATGGTCTTGACAACCAAAGACACTGGGGCAGATATTGTTAAGACTTAGGATTGTTTAAGAGTCATAGTTGACTAATCATGTAGGCCTTAGAAGCTGAACTATCCCTTTACACTTCCCAATTACAGCAAAGAAGAAGAATTTTGAAAAACACTGCTCCCTAGTGGTACTAGTAAAAATGTCAATAAAATAAAAGCAAATATCCTTTGGACTAAATTAGATGTATCCTTTTTATACAACATTGCACATTGTACCGGTGACATATTAACTATATCAAAATATGAATAAATAATGTATTGGTAAAAATGTGTTTGTTTACAATGCATTGTTCTGTTTTGGATCCAGCATTGGGAGTGAAATGCATTATACTGTAAAACAAGATAAAAATCCTATTTGGTTTGCCCAAAATATTCTAATTGCATTGCCCTTGCCCACTATTGAATTGTGGTTATGCAATGCAGATATTTTCAATGTAATAAAAAGAGGCAGATGCACACAATGATAGCATGTCACATTTTTATTTCTGTTTAAGCTCTTCAAACAATTCAATTGCACCCAAATCTACATCAGTTTGAGAAATCGCACAAAGAAAGGGTTTCTTCATCCTGCAAAGAATAAAAAAACTTTAAAATCCGACCCAGGCATAAAGGATAGCAAGAAACTAGTGTTAATTTTAAGATTCTTCTTCTCGTGTTTCTTAATTTAATACCTCAGCGTGTGATACTTATATCAAGAC
This sequence comes from Molva molva, assembly GCA_900323295.1. NCBI lineage: Eukaryota > Metazoa > Chordata > Actinopteri > Gadiformes > Lotidae > Molva > Molva molva. The sequence goes on along the minus strand of OOFG01001409.1, from coordinate 11,314 downwards.
CTACGTGTCTCATGTCTTTCCCCGCCCCCCCCTTGCAGCAGTCCCCAGCCCTGCAGTTAAAAAAAATATTTTCTCTATTTAAAACAAACATTTTTTCAATGTTATTATAATCCTCATTATCTTATTAATTTCAGAGAAAAGAAAAATATTTTCGCCCACCTCAGGTCTGGCCCCATTCCAGGAGACCACGGTGAACCTGACCCATCATAATCCGATACACAACAATGTTTTGTTAAAAGACCTGATTGAGAAACAAAATGGATGGAAATACAGGAATGACAAAGTTCTCAGCTTAGTTATGCAGCTTAGTATGCTTCATTACGCTGCCACCTTTAAATAAATAAAAAAGTAGGATTATAGCAACAACCTTCACACAAATGGTTTCCATACATCTTCAAGTGTACTTAAAAATTATATCCACATAACATTACCAACCATGACTCATTCAGGAAGTATAGCTTTAGATAACAGTGGCAGCTAGCAAGGGATTATAATAAAGAGTGGTGTATTAAATAAAAAATAAATAGGTTTTTAAATCAGGGGAGAGAACAGTCAAATCTATGTTTGTCTTTTTTTTTTATTTTTACATTTTCTAAGAAAAATCTGACATAAAAAACACGCATTTATGTCTTTTCAGATTTTTCCAAAAACGTTTCCGCTATATCAACAAGGTCTTACGGAAAAATACAGTAGAATAAGAGGAAAAAACAAAAACAGAAGAAAATATGTTTTTAAAAACTACGCAAAAGAGGGAATTTAAAAACAATAAATAAATAAAATATCATTACATCAATGATATAATTACAGCTGAGTAGGTGTGGAACCAAAAGAAAGGAGAGTTCAGAGTACTTAGTTTTTGCATTAAATCCAGTAAGGGAGATCTTGGTAAAAAAGTAGAGGGGGTAACATAAGGTGCAAATGAAGAACCTCCTTGTCAGTTGGCTGCCAGTCCCGTCGCTTCAGAAGACAGCCTAGGAGCAATAGCAACAACAATTTGACCAACTTGTTAAGCATGCCATGTACTACTACCAACATTTAACTGCTAAAATCATTTAAGTCACAGCTTAATTCCATTGTTTTTCAATTAGAATTAATGACAAGTCATAAAAGTATCATACATATCTAACAATTACTGCAACATTTGGAATTGAAGGATAAAAAGTCACCTAAAGTTAATTGTATTCCTGGTGAGTGCAGTGTTACTAGCCTACGGTTGCTTACCGGGCATTGATCAGGTACTCTGCCAGACTGATGCTGGCGGGGGAACCAGTTATAGTGACCTGGCGGTCAGTGGACCCTTCCACTGGGTTGGCAATCTTGATCTGAGCGCCGGACATCTGACGGATCTCATTGATCTTCGATCCCTGGCGGCCAATAATGCAGCCAATCAGCTATAATCGGGAAGAAGAAAAAACAGCACAGAGTGAGTGCGTGTCAGGAATACAAAAGCAGTAAAGGATTCAACAGGTGATGCGCCATCAGCATCGTCAATGTATTCCTACGAGTTGAGCGTTGCCCTTGGCGCAGCAGACCGTTGATTCTCCACCTTGAACTGCGCTCAAAGTTCAAACATTTTTCAACTTTGAATCAGATAACCGCTTCGTTTGATGTCGTAAAACCAACGAAATCTAAAGGCCAACTGCTTTCTTCATTTTTAACCCCAAATACATGTTTTAAGAGGTAAAAGCACTGAACTCTCGTCTGTCGGCCGGCGGTATTCTCACAACCCAACCTAGCGTCCAGTGCTTTGCTGGAGGCGCATCATGTGCTGACCACTTAAGGATAGTGCGTGTCATGTTGCCATCGCAGCAACAGAGTCAAGAAAGCACCAGTGAGTCGATGAGGTCCGTCAAACTTACATCATTTGGAATGGTCAGCTCATGAGAGCCAGTTTGTGCAGAAGCATCCATCCCAGCTGCAGAGAACAAACACACACACACACGCAGGGTGAGGATACGTTTATTTGCCGAGACCATTAAGAATGAACCAGCTGTGACAGACTGCAGTCTGTCCACCTACCCTGGAAGCCCTGGTTGCTAGGGGCGATGGGAAAGGGGCTCTGTTGCATGGCTAGCTGGTGTAGTTTGGTGAGCTGAAGAAATACAAAATGTTTACTATGCATCTCAAAATGCTAAAAACATGAATTGCACACACACTGTACAAGAGTACAATTATTGACATTGAAACAGAATATCCAACATTTTTAGAATACAGTCGAACATCAAACCACTTTCCAGCGAGTCAATTGGTAATATCCAAAACCAGCAAGACGCAATATATAAAATACGGAAGTGCAATTTGTAAATTAAATATGAATATATTGTACTGAATGTTTCAGTTCAACATAACATACAATAAATAAGCACATAGCATAGACCAAGAACATGCACTTACGAATAATACATGCAAGATTAATAGGGATGAAAACAGAACATTTTATGGAAAAATGAGACAGGCAGCTGATTAATAAAGGAAAACTGAATTGTTTTATCCGATGGAATTTAAATACGAGTGATTGGTGGGTAAAACAGGAGGTCACAGGGATGGAGCTCAAAATGATGTCATTTCTACCCCAACCACGCCCGAACAAGGAAATTAATGGGATCACTTACAGAGGGACCTTCACTTACATCAGGCTGTGGAATGGCATGCTGTCCTTGGACAGCGTAAGCCTGCAAGACAAGAAGCAGGACGATGAGGACCTACTGTTAAGCAGCCTCCATCCACTGCTCTTCAAGGGCAGATACAAAACAATCAGAACAAGCCAAAGACATGCTACAACGTTTTAAAAATGCAAAGGCTCTGCATATTTAAAACAAAAGAAACGGCTTGGCTAAAACCTATTCCAACTGTACACAACGTTATAGAGTGCCGACTTCCACCTTGAAAAAAGCCCCATCATAAAGCATGTGTATTCTTGATGTGAAAGACAACGGTGCAGCCTAATGGGCGGGAAAAAGACGACATCCAGATATATGAACTGCGTACCTGACCACCTGAGAAGATGACAGGAGAGCCTGAGGGTTTGGGCCTGTAAGGGATGGTCACTCCCTTCGGTGGAGACTAGGGAAACACAAACAACCACCATAAGCTGCTTTCCAACCCTGACATACACACACACTACCCAGGTACCCTGGCCCCAGGACGAGGAATTACATAAAATGCCTACCTCAAGCATGACAACGCAGATCTGCTTGACACACTCAATGATGGACTGTGGGATCCCTGCAATGGTGATGGCACGCTCCGTTGAGTTGGGCAGCATGTCTCCTGCTACCTGTACCTGAGCTCCTGTTGACTAGGACAGGCATAATAATCACACATTAACACCACACCCAAATACTAATGTCTGTTTGTGTGCACGGACAAGTGCTGCTAATCATAAAGTTGGACCAATACAAATATACACCTTCAATTCGGTGTTTATTTTTATTTCGTGCTCGTTTTTTAAAGAATGTTTCTTAACTTGTTGCGTGATTTCCCGCCACTTGCGGTGCCAGTTTTCCATTAGTGTGAAGCAACAAACCTCTCTGATCTCCTTGATCTTGCAGCCACCCTTGCCGATCAGCGAGCCACACTGACTAGCAGGGACGACGATGCGCAGGGTGACCGGGGGCTTGCTGGTGGCCGTGCTGTTAGTCATCGAGCTGCTGATGTCCTGGACAGATCAAAGTATATCAATATGTATATATATATTGATTGATTGAACACTATAATTGCATAATACATTGCATTCATTATAATGTGTACAGAACCGTCCACACCTCCTCCAGCTTCTCGATAATCATGGAGAATGCTTTAAAGATGGCGGTGGTGGGTCCAGCCAGAGTGATGATCCTCTCTGGACAGTTTCCTTCTGAGATGTTGATTCTGGCACCACTCTACAGACCCAAACAAATGAATAAACAATGACATCTTGTGATATACATCTGCAACCTACATTATCATGCATCAAGCATAAAAATAAACTAATTTGAGTTTTTGTTTGCACCCTTCATGCAGTGAGTTAGTCTACAGACAGTACTTGCCTCCTCTCTCATCTTCTTTACCGACTCTCCTTTCTGTAGAATAAAGTAAAATAAAGTCAGTGAGCATTTTAAAAGAAAGGACATTGAAGTAGTGAGTGCAGATGTTTTCCAACGTTATCATAGATGGCCTACCTTGCCAATGATGCTTCCAACCTCCTACAAAAAGCCAAACATTGCATTAGTCCAGAATTACAGCCACTTTGGATGAGTACAACGAGTCATTTAAATATATTTTAGAGCAACAAGGCAGTGATGCTCATCCAAACAAGCTCATGCTTACAGGTACAAAAACTCACCTTTCCATGCATCAGAAGCCTGATAGTTAAGGTCACATTCAGCCCTCCTTCAACAACACCAGAGTCCATAACTGCGGTAGAATTCAACGTTTAGGCTGGCCAAGAAAAATAATCTTTGGTCGCAAAATCTGTAAAAAGAAACAGAAAACAGAGATTGAGATCCCTTTTATAAAAGGTGTATTGCTCATTTAAAAGGAACTAATTGAGGATGCTAAATTGTTTGGTTCAGAATTCTGCGTACACTCATTAATATTTAGTTAACGTCGGCATTTCCATTAGACTCGATCAGATCTGCATCTTCCATGCTAAAGTTAGCTTAGCAGAAAGCCCATCACACCGTGGCAAGCATCAAGTACGCTCACAGTTACTGGACGCTATTGATGAAACCCCTCGTATAAAACCCATCTAGTAAACGGCGAGTTTAGATTACACATTGTTTAGCACTGGAATAAGCTAATTATGCAAATCTGTGTCGAGATGAGATCGCTGGGAGTAATCCTGTCGATCGTGGGAATCCGAAGCTAAACAACTAGCTTAGCTCACCTACTTACACTGATACAATTCAACATCAGCTCCTTCCCAAAGCCATGTATGCATCGCACCCTTGACGTTTTACTTGGTCAAATTCTGCACAAATGTCGCTAACCAGGGATGAATACCGATTCCCATGATGGTTTTCCACACATTCCCTGCTTGCGTGAGCCTTGTGTGGTTCAGGAAATAGCCGCATCCATTCAATTTGCGGCCTTAACAATCAAGCAAAGCGTACCATTATTAACCCACTCTTTCACTGCAAATAAAAAGGCCCATTCATGAATACTTACCCGATCGGTCCCTCGAAGTGCGTTCAGGGGGAGGGTAGGGTGGCAAGGGTAGAAGGGGAGAGGTTCGGGAGGGAGTTTTAAAAGGATTCGGGGAAAAGGGAAGAGAAACTGCGGCTCGGTCAGACTCCACTCTTCTGCTCTGCACAAAAGACAAAATTGATTCAACTTTCACCTTTCAACCTCAACCTATCCTTTGCTTCCTCTTGATTGGCCCCGCCCACTGGCGTGTCCTCAAATCGCGTGGTTTTCATACTCCCGCATCCATCACGTCATCATTTAAAAATACTACTGTGTTTTGCTTTAGTTATTTGCCAACGGCTTTTTCATCTATACTTTTGGAGGACATAAAATAAGGGAACAAAGGTATCCCTTTGCAGTTTTGAGTGAATGTAGTCTAAATCTAATTAAATTGCAGTACAATTTATTTTTATTGAGGATAGTTCTTTTTTGAGACAGATTTGGTTTATAGGTTTGGGGTGCCCCGGTAGCTCACCGTGTAGAGCGCGTACCATTAAGGCTTAGTCCTTACCGCAGTGACCCAGTCCTTACCGATTCCTGCCCGTGGTCCTTTGCTGCATGTCTTCCCCTCTCTCTCTCCCATACCTTCCTATCTATCTCAATCTATAATAAAGCATTAAAAATAAATCTTAAAAAAAAAAATATTTGGTTTATAGTTTTGAACATTGTTGTTTATTTCAACGAGCTTTGTTCTGAATAATATTAAAGTGCATGGAAAATAAGTATCAATGCAAATCTAATTAAAATAAATATAAATGTACTCTCATTATCTCAGTGATTATTGAATTTCTGAACAGTTTTATTCTAGTACAAATTTAAATGGCATGGGACCTACTGGTCACAGATGCAGTTTCATGTGACTCCAATAGATGGCACAAAACTACCGTCTTTGTTTCTGTTAGAGACGTTGGCTAAAAGCAGTGTTTTTCTAATTGTGTTATAATTATTACAATATCAAATTAGCTTTCAACCTTGTTAAAGGACATATATTCAGAGACAAAAGTTCTTAAAATTAAAAAAAAAAATCTCACAATTCTATGCACGTCTCTTGGGCATTGTTTTCAAGGACAGATAGTTACCATGTTGTGTTTTAATGGAGACAGAGAGGTACCAATGTCAGCTCTTCGAGATGCTTTCATAATCACGATTGTGGCAACGATTCCCAGCTGTTTGAATAATTAAATACAGTTCCACTATTCCCAGCTGTTTCACAGATTGACACCCATCTCATCAATGCTGGCCAATGAGATAAAATGGCTAATAAGATAGAAATTTAAATGATGTGTTCATGCACAGCAACACATGCAGACATGCACAAGGCCACACACACACACACACACACACACACACACATGTACACACGCAGGCACGCACACACACACACACACACACACATGCAAATGCACAAGAGCACACAAAATGCAGCTCATATGGGTCTTTATAGCTTTTGTGCGAGAAAGAGGGACGGTTCCATCCTGTACGATGCACGCAAATGATGCGTCTCTCTGTCGGGTTGCCTGAAATGGTGCTCATTAAACTAATTTTCCCAACTGTTTATGGCTGTCCTCTCTCCCTAAGCAGAAGCCTCAGCAAAAATAAACGACAAGGCCCACGTTGTCAGCCTCCAGAAGTGTCTTAAAAACAAAGCAGGTATAATGAAAACAGAGACAGACTATAGGCCCCTGTACAACAGGGGTTTGTTAATTTAAAATGTAATACGTGTCAACATAATACAGTTCCTCGAAGTGGCAAACCAAAACTCATGTTTTTGTATATATTGTGTACAGCGCAGCCCATGGCTGTGAAGATGTTTGGTTGAAGGTAGAATTGCTTATTTACAACCAGCGTCAAGCTATCTGAAAAAAAGAGAGAAAAGAACATTGACAAGACCTGAAGATAATTTATTTAGCCATGGTTTTTGTTTGTTGAATTGAGGTTGTCTTCATAAATGATGGGTTTCTTGGTTTCCTGTAAATCTAAGTCTTCCGTGACACTCTTTTCTCTCATTATCAATATGAGGATTCGGAAGGCAAATTGCATGTGTTGATATTGAACAACGAAACAAAGGCACAAGAAATAATGAAAGGCCTCTGACAATTATAAGACAACACTGGCACTATGCATCCTGTTTCTATAGGTGGGGGTTAACAGTATGTGTGTGTAACCATGTATTCATGATGCGGTTGATTGAGCACACTTCTCTCAACAATCTTCATTAATCTGCTAGGAAGCCTCAACACTACAGTTAGTCAATGGCCAGAAAAACCTTCTCCAATTTCGATTCTCCTGAAGTTAGTGAGCCTCTTTAGAAAAGGATTGTGAAGAAGCTCTAGATATACAACAAGCATATGCATATTTACATACGTAACACAATATCTACATTTGAGCTAGTTCCATTACAAACGGTATGTTTAACGATTCTGCTATTTAAATATTCACTCCATCCTTGAGCTTCTCTTTCCTCATTTAATGAAAGCTCTGTTTTCTCTTGACATGAAATGTAGTCGGTATGTCTTGGAGCTGGCTTCACAAGGCCACCTGCGGTGCCACCAGCATGGTGCCAGAATCACCAGACTGTTGCTGTTCAGAAGAAGACCCCGCGGTTAACAGCCTTGACCCAAGCCGGAAAGAAGCTCAGGAGACTTAATAGGTACAACACAGTACATCCTTAACGCATAGAAAAAATGATCTGTTCTGTCCTGTGCAATGTGGACAGAAGGGACAATGCAGTCCACACGATAGTGCAGAAGAATATGTGAATCTACAGAGAGAAGAAGAATGGGCTTTGTGTCATAACAAAGCAGGGTTAATTATTGCACAACGGTGGTATAACAAGTGACGTTGAGAGGGTCTCTCTCTTTGATCTGGAGGACAATCAGGGAATGGTAGATTAGTGCGAACTCTTCATGCTCTCCACGGCACATGGCCTTCTTCCTCTTTCATCTGCTTCTCCTTCTGTTGACCAATTGCTTACATAATGATCAGTTCACATTCATCTCTCGTCTTTGCTCTCTGGCACTCAGAGTACTCAGATTACATGATACTCCCCTCTCTCCTCTCCTCTCCTCTCACTGGCTGTTTTCCTCTGCTCTCCTCTCCTATCTTCTCCTCCCCTCGGTCCTCTCCTCTCATCATCTGCGCCTCCTCTGCTCTCCTCTTTTCACCTATCTTCTCCTCTCCTCTGTCCTCTTCTCTCCTCGCAATGGCTCTCCTCTCATCCCTTCTCCCCTCATTATCTCACCTCTCCTCCCTGAAACTCTTCTCTCCTTTCCTCTCATCGGCTGTCCTCTTCTGCTCTCCTGTCCTATCCTCTGCCTTAACCCCAACCCTGCAGCCTTTCTTGCCCATTCCCACTTATTTCTCCTGCAGCGCTTTTATCTGTCAAAAACAACCAACAAGCTAGCATGATACTACCCTCTCCCCTCTACTCTTCTCTCCAATTCCCTGTCTTTTCCTTTAGTGCTTTTGGCTGGCAAAATCTTGCATTTCCATTTCCCTGGCTCTGCCCATTGATTGCAGACACATCCTCTTGTTGCATCTAACTGCCTCAACCCATTGTAGTGTTTACCAACCTGCTTATCTCTCAAGGTGGCATGTGTTGTGTTATGGCTGGATGGAGGTGTCATGGTGGCAATGACAATGCTTCTTGTCCAGTCACACTAGAGTAAGGAGACCTACTTTGCCTGCTTAATGTAATTCGTATTTACTGTAGTTAAAAATCAAATTGTTGGCAGTGATTAAAACCTTTCTAATCAATTTAAATTGTTATTCTGCTGTGGATTACACGTGCAAATAAATCTCAGGGTTAATTCATGTAACAGATTATCATGTGAGAAGAAATGATCGTATTCTCCAGCAGCGACAAGAGACAAAGAGATGTTGTCTAACCAGCAAGTTATCTATTCAAACATCAAACTGATTTATTCATTTCAGAACCATTGTCTTACATTTCATGATAACATGCGAAAAAACGATAAACATGTGCGTGCATTTGTGCCCATAAAGACCACCAGATAAAATGGACTCGACCGTTTGTCTCACTAATCCAACATAAACCCTTCAGAATGGGCCCCTGGCTCTTTGGTGCAGAGATGCCCACAGAAGGCAGAATGCACACTGCAGGAGTGTGAACACAGGGTTAAAGATAGCAGCTCCACCGCCACGCCGCCACGTCACAGACCTTCTGCAGCAACAGATAGAAGACGGCCCGCGGGGTCACAGCGAGGGGTGACATGTGGCTATAAACCGTCCAGTCAGAGGCCATGAGGGGATAAAGCGTAAAAGGGCTGCGACGGCCTGGCCACTCCTCATTTTTTTAAGACGAACTGGCCTTCTACAAATAGGTTGCTCCCACAGAGACAAATAATTGCCGTGACATGTTGAGGGAAACGCACAGGGAGCCGTCTGCGTTTGAATGCCAATCCTCCACAGGATGAAGTCAAGTTATGCAGGCAGACATGGAGGATCCTCTGGACTTCTGTGCATTGATGCTTGCAGAGAAAGGGCATGGGATCGCAACTGGAGTCCCCCCCGGGGACTAATGAATTCTGAACATTACAAAACACAGTCATGGACCATGGTCTTGGTCAAACATAGTGAAGCGCTTGTGGCTGTGTTGTATAAATGTGACGCAGTGTATGTAGAAATAGCTGCATTTATAATGTCATGAAATTAACTGCAATAGCTGTTTAAACGATGTGACAAGAATTTCTCCCTTTCTATTCTTTACCACATGGTAGTTGTAGCAGTTGTAGTTTCTTTGATAAGGACCTTAATCAAATTTGACCATAAAACCCATTCGTTTGCTTAAAATGTCTGTAATACCTTGACGTCCACTGGTGAAGGAATAGCCATGCACATTTTGTCACAATATTGCCACATTGAAATGCTGGAGAAATATTGGAGACTACAGAAGGAAGTGTCATAGTTTTGTGTGCAACTGGTGTATACTTGATGTCCCTTTATTTCCACGTAGTTGAACTGCACATTATAACACTGCTTTATATCCCTTCTTCGCTGTGTATAGATAAAATAATGCCTGTTAATATGGATTTCAAGCAGACATATTTTACAGTCCAAAATGAAACATGAAACGGATTAAAAATCAATTGTAACAGCACTCTAGGTCACGAGCCTTGTGGGACCATCCTGTTATTGTGAGTTCACATTCTGTTTTCTCTTTGCAGATCACTGCAAGACGCAAACTTGAATATCTGGAAGGTCCCACAAGGCTGTGTCACTGGTCTCGAGGGGCTAAAGTCACTCACACAGGGTGACAAAGTTTGACCCAATTTAAAATAAAATGTCAATAATCTTTCAATCAATTTTTTTTACACATTCCTGAGTGCTGAGCTCCAAATTGTTTGCGTATTCAAGCTGTCGCAGCACAATTAGAGACAGCTTGCTTAAACAGTTTTCGTGAAAATACTTTTCTTATTTAAATAAAGCATTTAGAGTAGTTTCATTTCATTATGCCCTTAGCTTCTCTGAATTCTCAAATGCGGCCAATCAGCTTCTGGTCTCTTTGCTACTGGGAAGATAATTGTGTGTCAATTTATGCATGTTGGACAACCTTTCAAGTTTATGTGCTCCATTTGGCGAGTATGATTATCTTGATTGCATTTTGCTTACTTGAGTGTATAATTCCCAGGTAAATAGCGCACAGCTTCTAACTCGCTTTCATCTAAAGAAAAGACTGATTGTGTCCATGCACAGCCAATGAGTCATGGATTATAAAAGGTAAGGTGAATTTCCTCCTCCTGCCAAGGACAGATTATGTGTGTATGTGGAACGGCTGTCTTGTCCTGGAAACATCTCAATCAAATGGACAATGGAGCAGATCATGTAACAGACAAGCTGCTAAAAAGGGACGACGAGGGAGATCTTATCAATGCGACCGGCTGTTGATGTTCAGCATGCCTCACAGGAAGCTGAGCGACAGAGGCATGTCCAAACAATTGTTTTCCTCAGAAATCCCTTCATGCCATGAAAGACATTCAGTCCTTTGGAAGTATACAGACTAGACAATGTGAGTCCTAATGCCATCAGTGAATGAATGCAGTGGAAATGAATATCTTGGAGCTTCTAGATTGAAGCGTCATCCTGGACTTTGAAAGGACTGATATTAACGTATTGGCACTCAAGTGTT
>OOFG01001404.1:0-12882 GCA_900323295.1 Molva molva | reverse complement strand
TATTATAATTTAAAAAAAGAAAGCTGATAGCATCATATTCAGGTTTGTCCCCTACCCCAACCCCCATATTCAAACGGGTTTTAGTGTTAACTAGTTAACTAGGAGATGTTCAATAGTGAAGAGTCATTTTATAAAGAGCTGTTTGGATGCTACAAGACCCCATGTATGAATAATGAATGTGTATCCTTAAATAGTTCCTGCACAATGACTTTGAAATGCATCGAAGTGCCACTGTGTTAGATTTAGAGTCTTAATCATTGTCTTAGTGACGTTATTGTTTCGCAAAAATAATCAACGCTATAGTAGCCTACATAGGTCTCACCTCCCACCTCACTGTGACGATCGCCGTGACAACTCCTCCACCCCAGCCCCGTCGAGGAGAATCTTGTGAAGACGCAGAGCTTAGCTCATTAGTGAGCACTGAGGCAAACCCTTTTGTTCACAGTGGCTAAGTTCAGTGTCTGACATGAAAAGAAAGAGTTCCGGCGTTCCAGCACATTACTCCTCTGACCCCACACTTCTAGGAAGAAGACGAAGAAGAAAAAGAAGACGAGGAAGAGGAGAAGGTGCATGAAGGGGCAGACCACCTGCTGAATGTATAGGAATGTCTTGCACGTCCAGACATGCAGCCGCACCCAACAAATATGTGTTCACTGTGCCCACAATTAATTCTAAATGTTAATGATACATTAGCCTATATACAGTTTGATGAATTAAGATGTAAAGGGGTGATCATTTATTTATCAATATTTAAAATCATTTATTATACTTTTGGTGTCTTTTGTGTTTGCCAAAAGAACTGTCAATATATGGGTGGGTTTATGTACTCCTGTGCCTACTGTACTGGATTCAGTGTGAACATGAAACTGGCTCAGTCCAGCAGGAACAGGAGTGAGACCCAATTTCAGGACCAATGCCGTTGTTCATAACATCATCACCAACGACGTCATTAAAATGATAGGGTTACAGTTAAAAGCTCCCATTGAACTATTATAAACCACAATGCTTTACAACCGCACTGCTTAATATATTATTTGTGTGACTCCGGATGCATTGCAAATGGAATGGTGTGGTCTCTGAGTATTTGTTATGTCTTGTGGTTTTGTATGTCAATCTATCTGCCTCTTTTTTTCAATGGGTCATCTCTCATATATCTACGACTAAATATGAGATTCAAATCCCTGCACGTTTATTGTATAATTACACGTGTGAACCACCTGTAAACCATAATGGGATTAAGATTAGGAAAACAGTTTGTTAAAATAATGTTCATCTTCTTTTATTTGATGTAAAGTGTTTACATCCATGTATTCAGAATACAACAGACAGTAAACCTTTACCTCCTAGTTAAGTCCACTTATTAGTTGTATCTAAACTCAGGGCCTCTGGCCTCTGATTTCCTTTAAGAATAGCATATGTGTACATTTATCATTATTAATAATCCAATCAACACTATTATGTCATCTCCGGTTTTAGAAAAATCAGGGCATAGTATAAAAGCAATAGTACACTGTCATACATTCCAATATTTTATTAATAACTGGTCTCTACAAAGCAGGCTTTGTGTCTTGCTTTGCTTCCTTATTGCTCATCAGTACGGATAGGGAAATGTAAACAGCATTCAATACAGTAAGCAAATTTGTCTGGCTTATGGTTTCAACTAATTACATTTCAGTATACATGACTCTGCAAATGCTGTTTTGATTAGCTTGGGGGCCCTCAATGACATCACATCCTGCTTACCAAAGCACTGCACTTTGCGTATAAAATTGCAAACATCTTTCTCAAGTTAATGGCCTAGGTCAGGAAATACTGAATTCAGCATCCAGCAGCAGATGGTGTTGGGGGGGAAAAAATTCACTTTCCATTGATCTTGGGAAGAAGACACATACTCACTCTTGAGGGCCACCTGGTGGCTTCAAAACTCAACTAAAAGATTAACAAGAGCATATACTGTATGGTACACTTTGTCATATAACTATCATCTGAATATTAAAAAGCTATTCATTTTGTATTCATATGAATGGAAATATTATTAAATGTAATAAAACCCAGAGGAAAAGTTTGACCCAAACAAAACGTCAGTTTTTCTTCATCAACCACCGCCTCACTAATAACTCGTGGTCTTGCGCGGCAACGCCCGGTGGGCGGCGACGGTTGATCCGGACCCATCTCCGGCGGCTGCATAGCGTCCGTCCGTCACCCCGGCGTAGCATCCGTCCCTCGCCCCGTTGCAGTGGTGCCTCGTGTGCACCGCCAGGCTGGATTTGCGGCCGAAGCCCCGGCCGCACGCGCCGCAGGTGACCGGCTTGGCGCTCAAGTGGAGGCACTTGTGGACCTTCAGCGCCTGCTTAAAGTTAAACCTCTTCCCGCATACGGGGCAGCCGAAGGGCTTGTGCGCGCTGTGCACCTGCACGTGTTTGGTGAGGTTGCACTTGTTGACGAAGCTCTTGTCGCAGAAGTTGCAGCGGAAGGGTCTCTCGCCGGTGTGGACCTTCATGTGCGCCTTCAGAGCACCGCCCTGGCTGAAGCGGTTGCCGCACTGTGAGCAGCCGAAGGGCTTCTCCCCCGTGTGCACCCTCATGTGGATGACTAGCTTGGAGTTGCGGGTGAAGCATTTGTTGCACACCAGACAGACGTGTTGCCGGGCGGGAACCTGTTGTGACCCCTGACCTGGCCTGTGAGGGTTTGGGGCTGCATGCTGCTGATGCTGCTGCTGCTGCTCCGCTGAGGCGCTGGCTTGAGGAGGCTCCGCCCCTCGCCTCTCCGTCTGGTTCCTGTACGGTAACGATCGTCTCTCCGGGTCATTCTCGGATAGTAAACTCCAAAACAGACTGCCGGCTTCATCAATTTCCTCAACAGGATTTCTTTGGATCTCCTCCGGCCTGCTGAACCCGTCCTCTGGTTCATCCTTAATGAAACTAAGGTTGATTTCTTTCGGGCTTTGGATTAATTGTTTGAGTTCTTCTTTGATGCGTAGGAAGTCGGTCTCCACGTGCCTTTGGACAAACTCCTCCGGTTCGTCTTTAGGGGGTAGGGAATCAGGCTCCACCTGGTTTGGTCCAGTGGGGTTCAGCTCCTGCTGCTCTGGGGAAACCTCTGCTTCACTTCTTGAAAAGGACTCCTGGAAGCCTGGAAGGAAGAATGAAACTAAATAACCCCAATGACCCTTAAAAATGTAACCACAGTAAAGAAGCCATACAGTTGCCTTTTTTCTTTACAGTAATATTTCATCCAACTTCTTTTCATTTTGGCTATAGAATATTGGTCTAATAATAGTGTGAGGGAAGGAGTACCCAAGACAGGTTAGTGTGGATCAAAATGTTATTAAAATACATTGCACAAATAGAGGAGGTTCTGGTGAATAATCCAGGGTATTTGGATTAGCTGTGTAAGAGTATACACTGTGTATATAATCTAAGGCAAATTTCATAGAAACTTGTAATCCATTGTTGATTTTTGCATTTTGATTTCATCATTCGTTGTGGTACACCAATCCACCACAAAGACTCGAAACTTCCCCCTCATCCTACATGTAAGCCACAAGGATCTCCTCGTTACTACCTCTAGTGACCACATGGGGGTGACATAATTATGCTTAAACATTTGCACCTGAGCAAAAGTATTCAGCTGCCTCTGGATGGACGGGTGGTTATGGTTAGTATAACGTTAGAGATGGCTATGTATATATTTTGGTATTGTTCTAGAGATTGTTATGTCTAAGTATTTTTGTAGGATAATTCAGTTAACGCATGATTTGATATGGTTATGGATAGGTGAGCGTCTGACTGAACATTTCGGCGTTTATGTTTGGTTAATCATTCTATCAAGCCATTAAGTATCTAACAATTTTTAGGATTCGTATCTGTACCACTACAATTGGGACAGCTGTGATCCTATGGATCCAATGCATTTATAACGATGTATGGGGCCATCACATTGATATCCAAAATCCATATAAAATTTCCATGAGACTTGAAAAAGCTGTGTGAAGAATGAAGATAATAACTCAAAAGAAAAAAGACTGAGTTTCTAGACTGCAACTGAGACTACATTTATGTGTAGTTTATTACTTATTAACTAAGTTACCGTTGGTTTATAGCTACATAATATAATAGGTATACAAACGTCCAATAGATGTCGCTCACAATCTCTTTTTAACTTGCAATAGAATGTCCCATAATATAAAACCAAGGGTTGAGAATTACGTTATAAACTGTAACTAAATACCTCTGAACAATCGTTACATTGTTACATTCATTAAATATTTCCTTGAGAAGGTAAACGATCGGTATCATGTGTTATTCCTACGTTATTCAGTCAATGATTATTCCAGCCAGGGCTCAGTGGTCCACTTCGCCAAGGGGTTTACAGCTCTTTGAGCAGCACGAATTGGTATTCGTACTTAAGATTGAGCATACATTTAAAACTAACATAACGCTGTAAGTCTTCATATAGTGTAGCCCACCCGAATTTGTGTAATTGGTTCAGAAGAGCAATAGCTATGTCCCGAATTTGCGTAATATTTGAACGCCTTTGTATGGATGATTAAGACCCGTCCAAAATAACCAAACTCGTATATTTAAAACATGTAAGAATACTAACTGTGCTAAATACGCAGATAAAACGAAATAGGTGACTAATTAAGATGTGTTTGGTAAGATACGCACCAGCTCTGTGTAAATATACTACTGGGTCCAAAACTGTATCCAGCAGCTTGCATTTGCGATCGTTTTCTTCTTTTAAACGAACAATTTCATTCTCATATTCAGTTATCGTTTTCTGAAATTCCACAAACAATGTTTCAATAGCTGTATTTAGCATCTGGTTTACCAGATCTCTCATTGCATGTAGTTTAGACATTATACAATTCTCTATCCTGCTTCCTTGCCTGCCCATAGTACTTCCGGCAATACCTTCAAAGTAGAAGCCCCCTAATGCCACCCTGCTCCAAGGCAGAAATATATAGCTCAAGCATTGTGATGTTAAAAGGGTGATGGAGGCTATCAATTTATGTTACATAATATATTTTTATAAGACGGTGTCTTCAGACCATAACCAGATGTCGATCAAAATTAAATATGTCGGACTATTTCCTTTCATTTAGTTTGTTTTAAGATTTATGTACCCAGACAATATTATATTCAGTTAAATAAACTAGTCCTATGCATCAAAAGTGTAATAAACCTTGTTATAAACCTGTGGGATTAGCATCTCTTTACAGGCTATAGTCCTATTTTGAAACAGATTGTTGTTTTATACTTGCCTACTTGAGGCAGAATGAAACAGCATTGTTTGTTGTTGTTTGACTCTGTAGCAAGGGCTTATTTACTTTCAATGGTAATTAAATGGACCGGAAGTTCTTTTTTCAACTCTTCTCTCTAACTTGTTGGTTTGCGGCGATCTGACGACGAGTGCGTGTTTAGAAATCTAGGAAGTAACTTTTTTGCGCTCCGAACGGATTTTACTGTAATTCATAATTTAATCGCTGACTGGAAGCACGTACACGTAGTTTAACTTAGTTAACATTTGGAATTAGAACATTATTTGTTTAGCAAGGGTTTTCAGCCAGCGCAGGTGACTTTCTATTTTTTTTTTACTCCAAGGTGTACAGGCGACAGCGCCAGAGGTGCGGTGATTCCTGTTTCTGTCAGGAATGTTTTAACTCAAAAATGAAATGAACACTCTTCTCTCGAAAGTAAGGATTTTTTTCTTCTGTTCTCATTTGTAGCATATATATATAACAACGCATTTTACATCGTTTTATTTTTTTATGCATACACGTTTCAATCGTTTATTCGTGAACTCGTTTACGTCTGTATTTATTCGCATGTATTTAGAGTTAGTTACCGCACCTATACTCATCTAATGTCACGTTGCACTTTTCCTTTCACACTCTTGACGCTACACGTCATTATCGATATTTTCCAAAAGAGGAATGCAGTTTTTAAATCCAGAGTCTATTCTAAAGCGTTTCGATGTATTATTTTTTTTCTTCAGGATGAGCAGTTTGCAGGGAGCGCGGACGACCGGTCCGGGTGACCAACCGTCCTACGTCTTCCAGGTCTACCCGAGGCTGAACCAAGTCACTGCGCAATGCTGTACCCTGCAGGTCACCGCCGCCCACACTACGGCCGCGGTCATACGACATGCAGTGGCCACCCTGGGCCTTGACAAGCTCCGCTCTTACAGCCTTCTGGAGCAGAAAGAGAGTGGCGGGGAAGAGACACACCTCAAGGCTGGGGAACACCCCGTGGACAGGTACCTGCTGTGGCCCCAGGAGACCCACAAATGGCACCCCCAGAGCCAGGGCTACTACTTCATCCTGCAGCCCCTGCTCCAAGAGGGGGAGGTCTGGCTGGAGGACTTGGTGGAGGAGTACGACGACCTGTGCCGGCTCCCGGAGCTGAGCGAGGAAGCCCTCCTGAGGACCCTGCGGCAGCGCTTCTACAAGAAGAAGATCTACACCTACGCCAGTAGCATCCTCGTGGCCGTCAACCCCTTCAAGTTCCTGTCCTGCTACTACAACCCCAAGTATGTCATGATGTACGAGAACCAGCCTCTGGGCAAGCTGAGCCCCCACATCTACGCCGTGGCCAACGTGGCCTACCACGCCATGCTCAACCGGCAGCTGGACCAGTGCATCGTCATCTCCGGGGAGAGCGGCTCGGGCAAGACGGAGAGCAGCAGCTACCTGGTGCACTGCCTGACCGCGCTCAGCCAGAAGCGCTACGCCAGCGGCGTGGTGCGCACGCTGCTGGGCGCGGGGCCCGTGCTGGAGGTAGGTCCCGACCTCGTCACCCTCTGTTACAATCAGGCCGGCCGCCGCTATCACCCCCCGGCAGCGGCCCCAGCTCACACCCCTCCCCCTATCAGCCCTAATTGTGTCTACAGACGCCGGCCTTGTGGAGGATCCAACTGCTTGGATTTTAGCGCAGAGGTCGGCCATGTGTATAGAGGACGGGAGTTCAATACCCCCTTCCTGATTTTGAAAACATCAGACATCTCAAGCTGATTCCTTATATGGCCCCTAATGCAAATGTGTCTTATAACATCAATGATCTGATGAACAAGTGACATCAATGATCTGTGAGTAGATTTTCCTCTAACCAAATTATCATGTTATTACATGGTTAGCCCAGGTCGCATATGTTTTGTCAGTAGGGAGTGGATTTAAAGTCGTGGATTTTCTATCAATTATTGTTAACTTCCTTTTTCTGCAATGGCTGTCTGAAGCCATAGTTAGCATAGATAGCATTATTTGCAACTACATGAAATACAGATGGTAACTGCTAGTACTGTGGGGAGCCCTGTCTACTAACTAGAGATTCTCTCATAACGTCTTCAGACCTGGTGATCTTGTTGTGTGCTTCATTGTGGTCTTAAGGTATATATAAGGCTTGTTAAGTCTTATTGAACATGCTGTATATCCACTCGCATGAATTTGTGAGTAGATTTGTTGTTGTTGTTGTTCGACGTGGGAACATATGTGTGTTCAGGACAGAGGTTGCATACAAAATAACAGACAACACATGGGCACATGTGTGGGATCTCGGAAGGCGGCAGGCAATACAATGTAACTCAACACCGACAGAGAACAGGGAGAAACCTTTTTAGCTGCCTATGCTGCCCCTTTAGAAAAAAGTTGTTTTATGTGAAACTGTGCTCAAAAGGATTCCAGTTTTTCGATTGGATGTATATCACAGGCTCCTAAGGTTGAAACTGAAAGGACTACATTGACATCCTATGGAACTTGACATTTGTTTCCAGTGTATGGCCATGTTTCAGTTCCACACATTGACATAACCGTAGTGGCTTTGTGCTTCTGTTCCTGTTTTCTGGTTTTGAAGGGAATTATATATTTCGCTTTTTAAATGATTCTCCATTCTGGGCTCCACGCAAAGAGGCAAAGTTGATAAACACTTCCATCTCACACAAGTGTCATGCTCAGGCTTCACTGGTAGTCTCAAATAAATAGTTTACCGTATTGGTAGTAGCTGAACCACCAATGGCAATAATTTGGTAACATTTCATAATATGCTTCACATTTTCTGAAACCTGAACAGCATAGTGGCTCTGAGTGCCAGGGCTAAGCTTATACACAATGAAGTTTGACCCACTTTGTTTCCCGTCACACACACCCATGTTTCCAAGTAAAGAGACTTTTCTTTAGATTTTGTCTCTGAACAGGCCCAACAGGTTCCCAGGAACTAACGAATGGAATATTTTACTAGCTATCTATGTTCATTATTTTGCATGGTGAAGGGGGTTGCTTATCATCATTGGATAAGAGTAATGAAGAGGATGTAGTTTTACTGATGATAATGACTCAGATGTTGCGCTAAACAACCGACTTTGGGGGTAAAGGTGGCTGACCAAGCATAATACCTAGCCAGCTGTGTGATAAGAATAAAGGAGGGCTAGCAAGAGAAAGAAGAAACTGTTGACACTAAAAATAAACAAATCCTTCTTTGGGGATAGCTCATGCTGTTTTCTAACTTTGTTTAAATACGTAACCTTCATATTTTACTTTGCCTTTTCCAATAATCTATTTCACAAGCATGCTATAAGAAGAAGTGTTCCATCTTCTCCTTCATGATGTTGGCACAGTACATTTGATTATATGTGTGAAACAACAGTGCGTATTTGTTTTTATCATTTGCATTATCCAATATTTGATGTGCATCTGTGGCAGGGATGGTTGTTATATTATAACATTATGCGTGTCATGTGAAAACCAGAACAAGAGTTCAACACCAGGATGACACCACCTCCCTCAAGTTTATAATAGTTAAATTATAGTTTCATTTTTATTTAGCTTTCTTTATTGGGGTGGGGGGCGTTAAACTAGAGAGCTTATAAGTAAATTATCTATTAGTGACGATTTTGACGCAGAGTTGTGTGCTTCAGCGTGTGGGGAATGTTCTGGGTGTTGGCGTTGTGGGAAAACCAGTGAGAATGAACACATACATGTCAAGACAGGACAAGCCAGGTGATCTGGCAACGCTGCAGATCTCTAAAACCCAAGCTCTCTCTCGCTTTCATACTCTTGTGTCTAACACTGTGTGCATTATTGCCTTAACTTCCTCTCAGAACCAATTTTTCATGGCCTTTTAAACCTAATGTCTCCCTTTTGCTCTCACTCTCGACCCCTCACTTTGTCTCTGTTCCCAGTCCACGGCAGTGTTAACACCACTTTGATCCATGCCTTTCAACGGGCAAAGCATTGCTAAGACGTATTCCACACATTATGTTCACTGTTTACTGAGGTGCGCTGTGGGATGGAACATTCCAGAAACCTGCACCTGTGTAGAAGCAGCCTTCTCCTGTCTGGACAAGAAGAGTCCTTATCGTAACATAGCAGAACACCCCCCTCCTCCTTCTCCTCCTCCGTCTTTTCCGTCCACCCTCAACGCTGGCGTAGGCTTAGGTTTGAAAAAGACTGTCCTTGTCCATTTTTGTAGACGGTAAAGATTTTGGAAGGAGTTGATACAGCTGATACGAAATCCAAGGTCAATCCTTACCCTTGATGTTGTATTCAGCGTTTGCCTTTAACTCATAAAGAGGCGTGGCTGATTGGGGGGAGATCTCTGCCTGGCAGGGTGACCACACTGTTGTTGAGATTTGCTTTTCCCTCCTCCCAACCACTTGCATTAACATATCCCCTTGTGAATGTGGTTCTACTGGAATGGGTTGTTTTTACAGCGAAAATCAGTTTATTGCCCATTCGAGATGGGGACACTGAGTGCTGAAAAGTACAACCCGAAAAAAAGAAGATACTTTGTAAACAAACAAAGTGCTCGGTGCTTATTGCAGGGTATATTACTATTTTTTTGTGTTGTTAAATGGAGCCAAATGCAACGCTACTCTATGTAACAAAACACATATGCGAGAATGCTTGACATTTAACAACAATGGTCAATGGCAATTGTACTGGCCCAATACAAGGTATCCATTATTGAGTATTCTGTATTTGAGAGTAACCGAACAAGAAAGAGAGTAACAAGTAAATGGTTGGTTGATTATTAGCCACACGTGTGCCATGTCCAGTAGGTGACATGTTCGTCAGTGAGTCATAGGAAATAAATGATTGACTCATTTTGATTTCAAAATGTGTGGGAAATAATGCATTTCCTCAATCCTTAAACATTTTTGTATTACCCAATTGAACACATTGTTTAAAAGTATACTACCGTATACAAGCCGACCATTCTATGGCTTTTCCGGGTCCTGTTTCACAAACATCTCCCTTTTCGATGCCTTCTTTCTGCTTTTCTTTTTTTGATGGTAAAGGATGCCAGGAAATGTAAGGACCCATGTGAGGTTCCACAGGAACAGATGTGCTGTTACTACATTGAGAAAGCAGCATCTTTACGTACACGTATGAGCCATTCAACAGCCTTCCCCCTAAGAGCTGGAGACTGTGGTGGAGATAAGAATGTGTATCAAAGCAAGACACTGAAATAAACATGGCAAATATTGGACTTGGATAATCAACCACTTAAAAATCAATTGTATTGATTGTGACGCGCTCTCCCTGTATGTATGTTTAGCGACGTGTGAGAACTTGTTCAAGCTCACATTTGCCCTCTTTTTTTAAAAGGCTTTTGGGAATGCTACGACGGCACAGAACAACAATTCCAGCCGCTTCGGGAAGTTCGTCCAGCTCAACTACCTGGAGAGCGGGGTAATCCGAGGGTGAGGCATGGCGACGTGTTTTTTGTAATATATTTATTTACCTCACTATTTCCATAGTGATGCCGATCTCTTCTGGGCGTCTGAGCAATGTCACTACACTGTATCAAGGATTTAATCGACAGGGATAGAAGCCAAAAGAGAGCTGAATATATTGGAATTGTCTTCTGAAGTTGCTGCTCTTTCGTCGTCATCTATTTAAATTTCTTATGTCGTTATTTGGTTCAGCAGTTGTGTCATTCTTACTTTAATTTGTTATATAATCAATTCCTCTTTCTCACCCTCCCCCCTCCTTGCCATGGCAGGGCCATCATCGAGAAGTACCTGCTAGAGAAGAGTCGTCTGGTGTGCAGAGACACAAGCGAGCGGTACGAGCCCAGAGATGGCCTATTGGCCTTGTACACGTCAACATAGATGGATGGATAGGCTATGTGTCGGCCTAGTAACACGTCACATCCATTTATCGTGTCAATTGCATCTCAATGTAAAAATAAGTGGTCACTGATCTGCTATTTGTTGGTTGTGGTCACGTTCCTGTTACTTTAAGGAATAATACAGGCTAAAACACTTTGACATTGTTAAGCATCCCAGGTACTAATTTACTGTTTTGTGCAGTATTTTGCTTTGCCACTGCTAAACTCGATTTCTGTAGATGCTACTACGTCACACGGAGAAATTGCTGCAAGGGGTTTAATGGGAGAGTGTCTTTAAATTGCTGTAGCATCAACCATAAATATCAGATATTAGTTTTGTTCCCAATTGACAACAACTCAGTGGTTCTGTCTCAGGATCACTGCATATTAAATGTTTACAATGTTTCCATGGCGAGAAATCAGTAGAGTCCTCCCAGCTGAGTCACCAGCTCTCTAGTCCCATGGCGTTGTCACCAAGGGACGGTCGAAATGTGATCGCCCGTGTGGCATCTTGAATGATAGCAAACTGCCAAATGTCTAGTTTTTACAATCAATAATAAAGCCTGTTATACATATCGTTATAATACATTTTATTAATTTATACAATTTATTAATGTACATTTACAGAATGTTGCCTCCTGATATTGAGAGAGGGTTAGCTCATGTCATTCTTGGTTAGGTAGTCAAATAGCACACTGCACGGGAATACTGACATGACAGCCAGTGACAAATTCTAAATAATGATAAAGTACAATACTACACAAATCGGAAAAATATATCCCTGGAAGGAATGTTAAATCGATCTCAGACGTTTTATAACAATGTCAAAGTGTTGTAGCCTGTTTTATTCCTTTAATCTACAACGAGGCTATAAGGTATCGTAGAGATTGCTAGAGTATTATGGTCTGGCTAATGTAATCCAGCCGCATTGACTTTATACTGCGGATGATGCAATGCAAATATAAATGCAAATATAAATGCAACCATAACTGTTAGGTGGGAATCTCCCCATGTATCATCAGGGCAAAAATCTGTCAAGTGCAAATAAACATTTTCATTGGTCGCACCGGTGCGCCTGACATTTAGCAGGTCGTCTCTGTGTGTGTAGCGTTATTCGATTTTTTTTCCTTCCCGCATTCTGCGAAGAAGTTGGCTCTGCCTCTTATTGGCTCTGACCCTGATATTCTTCTTCGCTGATTGCGGGTGGGGAAAAGAAATAAGACGTGTGAAACCGCGCCCTGTACTCCTCCTAGTCTACTCCTTTTCCGGTCGGAGCATCGACGTTCCGAAATAAAACGTTAAAAAAGCACAATGTATCCAACAAACACGCCCTGTGCCGTGACAGGTTCGTGGCCGGCAGAGCAGCCCCCCTCCCCGCAGCGTTTCAGCGCCAGACAGCGGCAAACAGAAGCAGTGAGGAGTCCGAAATGATAATCAAATTTAACACTGCTTGTAATATAGCCAAAAAGTCGCCGACACTTTAAAAAAAATACGTCTGTTAAATTCGCGGATTCGACGTACATGTCATTCATGATTGACGGAGATACAGACATTTCCACGAAGAAGTGAGATCGTCTCTAGCCGCATTATACGTAGTAACCCCAATAGCTCTAGTTTAAGCAGGAATAAGACATGCAACAAATTTGAACTTTGCAAGCTAACTTGCCACATGATTGTAGTTGAGTAATAATGAGTAATAGATGTGAAACCTGTGTTTAGGCTACTGGAGCTGGGGCTGAATCTGTTAAAATAGGCACAGATAAAATAAAAAATG
>OOFG01001402.1:0-12533 GCA_900323295.1 Molva molva | reverse complement strand
GTGTATGATGATGCATATTATGTGGCCAGATGTGTTACTCTGTACTGAGCCCCCCCTGCTCCCTCATCCTGCTCCTCATGTCTCCCCTCATCAGTGTAACTCTACCATGAACTTTGTGGTGAGGTACAAACCTGACGAGCAGCCCCTGCTCCGTCCTCACCACGACGCCTCCACTTTCACTATTAACGTAGCGCTCAACACCAAAGACGTTGACTACCAGGTAAATGGTGGGCCGGAACCGTAGCGGTAGCCGGCCTTCACGAGACGGGACGTAGCCCGACCTGTAGTCCATCCGTCCTGTCCCTTTTTTCCTTCTTCTCTCTGTCTTCCCGGGGAGATCGAATGCCGGTGTGATGAGGCCGAGAAAGGGGGGCGTCGGGGTTGAACTGAAAGGCGGAGACACAAACACCCAGACACACACAAACACACGCACGCACACCTCTCCCCGACCCCATAGCGGTTCCTAAG
Organism: Molva molva; assembly: GCA_900323295.1. Lineage (NCBI taxonomy): Eukaryota > Metazoa > Chordata > Actinopteri > Gadiformes > Lotidae > Molva > Molva molva. Next base: position 12,065 of record OOFG01001402.1, on the reverse strand, counting down.
ATACACTCGCATGACTGTTTTCTTCCCCTCTGTGTATTTGTGTTTGTGTTTGCAGGCTCAGTTTGACTTGGCTTTTGTAGTTAGATATAAGCCAGACGAGCAACCCTCTTTAAGGCCGCACCACGATGCCTCGACATTCACTATAAATCTTGCACTCAATCAAGTGGGCCTTGATTACCAGGTGAGTGGTTGTGTGTGTGTACAGGGATCCCCGACATAAACACTTTGACGTAAGAGCTAAATCACATCCTATAGGAGAGCAATGGACCTGAGGTTCTGGTTCTGGTAGAATAAAGTAGTTACAAATTAAACACAAGCAAAGAAAAAACGGATAAGGTAAGGTGAGAGGACATTGATAACCTTTGGACTTCTCTAATGCATAACAGTATTTTAAAGAGTTATACAAACTACACTACTTTTTTGCTGCCATCTATTGGTTAAAAATGGTTATCAGTGGTACACTAAATTGGCTAACCGCTATTCTGATTTATTTTTTATGGCTAAAACATAATGAATATTGAGTTTTATATAATACCTCGATTTTTTGTCAGTTCATAGTTTCACCTTCTCCTCTTTAATGTAGGTAAGGGTGTTTTTCCTGTAGATGAACGATGCTTAACATTGGTACAATATTTGTGCAAATAATAGCAGTTGTATGACCGTGACACCGTTATTAATATGCAGAATAAATATAAATTAATAAATATAATGATACCACAAATATTTGAATATAAAGAATAAGTATAATAATAAAGCTATAAATATTTGATATTTAGGTAATTCTCTATTTAATACTAAGGCAGTATGCAAAGCATGGTGCTTGAATGTCATTCACAAATATACAATAGCAAAATATGACTAAATAGCATGTTTAAATGTCCTTGGTGACATTTCAACTCTGTGTTTGTCATTCTGCTCTGCATGTCAAAGACATTACACTCCAGAGATCTTGTTCATGTGAATGTGTCATGTCCTTCTCCGTCTTGTAAAAGGATCAATTGTAGCATTTGTGATAATATTTAAGAAATGTATTATATAAATGTAATTATCCATGCTCATTGTCTACAAGCTACCATTATCTTTGCTCGAATATATTATTTCAATCCTTGAACCCTTGAAGTTATTTAGTAAATCAACGATATGAGATCTAGATCTAAATATTTCAAGGAAATATAAGTTATAATAGGGGTCCTTTATCCAGCATTGTGTGCTAAAACCTTATGTAAACTATAATATGAAAATGACCAATACAATTTCCAATTTTTTAACTGCAGCCATCACTTTTGTTTGAAATGATTTGAGATTATGACTCATCAACCAAGGAAATTTATTTCTGTCTTATTCTGGTCTGTGGAGTAAAATCTGATATTGAACAGAAATGATGGCTACAGTATACCAAAGCCATATTTATGGTTCTGATTCCAACAGTATAGCCTGATCTAAACTCCCTTGTTTTGTTTGTGTTTCCCTGTTATTCTGCTGACCGGCAGGGTGGAGGTTGTCGATTCATCCGCTACAACTGTTCAGTTGAAGCGCCCCGAAAAGGCTGGGCACTCATGCACCCTGGCCGGCTCACCCACTACCATGAGGGACTCCCCACTACAGGGGGCGTCCGATACATCGCCGTCTCCTTTGTGGACCCCTGATCTGAGCTGTTAGCAGAACACATCCAGTGCAACTCTGCAGAATTCTCCCTTCGGTGCTGATACCCATGATGAAGTTTAGGCGTAGATACACAACGAGATACAGTAAGATTAAAGAAGACGTATTGATGGTTGGTTTAGATGGTTAAGTTAAGTATAAAGTTTGAAATGGTTACCTTAAGTTAAGTTTAGGTATAAAGTTTGAAATGGTTACCTTAAGTTAAGTTTAGGTATAAAGTTTGAAATGGTTACCTTTAGGTTAAGTTTAGGTGTAAAGCGCATAATATTTAAGTTTAGGAATTAGCTTAGAGGTAGTTTTGGTAAGGGTCATGGTCTAGGGAGAGGAAAGGCATCATGGGAAATCCCACCGGAGAAGTCTGTATCGTTACACCCAGAAGGTGTCAGTGGAGGCAAAGGTTACACCACTTTTGCCTTAGATTTGCTTTGAATTGTCCCCCTCTAGTAGTGGCTGTGAATATGTATTTGTGATCTAAAAAAAAATGCAGTTGTGCAGTTGGGATGAGCCCAGAGTGTGTATATGTGTTTTGTGTCGTAGAAGTCCGGAAGTTTCCAAGACCAAAGTGTGCTGAGTGAGTCAATCATTTCTGTTATTCAGTTAGTCTCCTCATTTCAGCACATAAGCTCCAAAGGTCCTGAGCGAGTTATTCTGTCATGGTATCTTTATTTATTTTTTATATGTGTGACGATATGCCAGATATCCGTGTTACATTCATGTGCAATATCCAGGACCCGTTGGTAAAATTTAATGTGGCAATCAGGTAACCTATTTCTCCTTTTAATCGTAGACTCAGACATCCACTGAGTTGTCAAAAGTCCTTAAGCCTTTTTAAATTGTTCTTACTGTTGTTCTTACATAAAGTCTACCCCCCCTCCCCCCATCCTGCATTGTTAATAAAAATCTGACCTTATGAATGGTGCATTCCTATTAACTTTTGTAAACGTTCAGACTGTATAAGCTTCTACAGGTGCATATGTCCGTACTGGTTAAAAGCAATAATTCCATTATAGACACTCTGATTTGATATTAAAGAAGCTAATTGTTGATGTCATGGTGAGTCTCATTCTTAATATGTTAAAGCGTCCATCCTAATCAGAAAGTACATGGAGATCCGAACCCAGACTCTTTTTCATACTTGCTTTGGACAAAAACATTGACTCAATAAATACTTTAGAATAGAACTCCATGATATATGTAATTGTCACATCTTTAAATCCTATTATTTGATCACAGACTTTGATATGAACTACTATGTCATTATTTGATATAATTGTAATTGAATACATTATATTTTACTGCATTTTTGGTATTTATACACATGCCTACGAAATAAATCCTATTTCTATGTTGCGTAATAAACAATGACAATGTTACATTCAGTCTCAGTTCCCCCACACTATGGGAGTCGGGCCTGATAATATCAAACCGGGTTCAAAACCCCGTAGAGCCGTGTCTTCAGAGCCCCCACACTACACGACAATCAGAGCCGACTTCAGTCCCGATCACCCCCTTTATTCCAGGATTTATTTAATATCCTAAATTAGTTATTTCATAGGCATATTTCTTTCTTTATGTATTTATTTATTTTTATTTATATTCAGTTAAAGGCATTCTATAGTCACTACACTAACTGTCCAATTGGTGGCAGACGTACACAACTCTAGATTTGTCAAAGCATTTCGAGCTTCGACTGCACGAAGAAGACCAAGAAGCAACGCCAGCCAGGCTGAAGACCAAAGTCTATGCTGAAGACATAATACCGCGACTTGCTAAATTAATTCGTTTTTGTCATTCACATATTACTTTTCTTTACCTGCGTATCGAGTCACTGTCGGTGCCGCAAACGTAACGTCAACGTACGCCAGTGTGTTGTGAGCAAGCTTGCGAATGCCCTCTCCAATTGTGATATGTAACATACGTGTGAAACAACTGAACTGAATCCATAACGTCCAACTAAGGACAGTGTTTGAAAGACCATCATGCAAGGACGTTGTGTGTAAACCAGTTCTTCCATCCACGGTAAGCAACGGTCCCGAATGACTTGTGAAGGATGAGCTAGTCACGAACTGGATAACAGGAAGTAGCTTAGGAGGTGGGCGGCTAGCCGGTTAGCTTAGCCGTTAGCTTGCTGTTGGGCTTATCTTTAGTGCCTGCCTGTCATGCCCCTTCTGCCGTGCCTCGGACAGTACTTTATCTACTCGGTTACATAACAACGGTGAATCCCGTTTTTGATATTCTCACGTCGTAGATAAACCGCGAACTAGCCGTGACAAAAGGATCTCTTTAATCGTTTTTGAGATGACAGTTCAGTTACTTTTTGACAGTAGGCATGCCCTTCATACCAGTTTATGTTGATCTCGAGCGGATTTTATTTAGTTTGACATATCGGCTGTTCTAATTTCAGTTGTTCACTTGTGCTCTGTTTTAAATGTGGACTACCTGAGAACTACTGTGGGTTGATTAAAAGAGGACGTCAGTCCAGTGTCAAGCTACAAACTGTATGAACTTAGAATTGTGTGAAAGGTCATAGTGTGGACGAGGGGCTACACGCAATGTCTGCATTGTGTTAGAAAACCCAGCCTCACTCACTGTCTACCTACGGATCACACCTCTTTTCTGTGTAAGGGCGTACCGTAGAAAGAAAAGGTAAGCTTTGATACAAAAATCATAACCTTCGTAGCTGTCATTCTAGTTAGATATGCTGACTGAATGGATATGGCGCGTATGACTAATGTACCTGGGTACTGTACACCTCAGAGAAATAATGTGAACTTGCGTCATCAGTCACAATTTCAACATGTTTTTGTTCTCGCTATCTGACAATACATTCACGGTTGTGTGTGTAAAAGTGGAATGACCTTGTATAAGATGTAATCCAGGAGTCTTGCTTACATTTAAATTGATCTCTGGGCCAATATTCTTTAGCCTGATATTGAAAGTATTATATTATAGACAATTGCACTGCCTCTTTGACATTACTGTTGAATGTTACCTCATAGTTATGAGATCATGAAGAATGGATATTTTTCTAAATTATTTTAATATTCTTTTTATTGTATTATGGCATGCGTTTCAGTGGTGCTACTACATGCATACCACTAACTAGAAACGGCCAGTGAACAGTGACTGGGACCACTGACTGTTTAGTGTAACCTAAGGTTGTATAAGCAGCTGTCTCTTGGTGGTTTTGATGATAAAATACACGTTTTAGATCTAGCTGTTTGTAGCGTCATGGTTTCATGCTGACTAAATATTAGAGAGGGACACCGGACACTGTCCCAGAGACGACAGAGATCTTGGTATGCTTGTCATTTGGCAGGGCTTTGCGGTAGCACTGCACGTACCACTGTGTGTCTCTGGCCTGTCTACAGTGAAACATGGCTGAGGAGCAGTGTCTGACATTTCGGCCCAGGGTTGACACACTGTGCACCAAACTTCAGGTCACCAGTTTTTTTTTTTGTTTTAAGTACAACTAGGCCCTCTAATCAGTGTAATTTCACACTGTGTGTGCCCTGCTCACCTTAACCAGCCCGACCTCATATATAATATGAGCAGTTACGAATACTCAACTTTTAAACTTAAACTGACTATAAAAATGTTCTCTATATTCAGTTTGTTCCATTGATGTTGTTTTGTGGAGGGGAATTATGAGCCAAATTATTTTAGATGTTGAATAATTGTCATCAGTCACAATTTGTCTTACCTTACAACAACCAAAGGCAGCTCTAAAACGGTAATACGGTACATAATATCAAATAAAGCCTACACAACGCGTTTTCCCAATAATGTGACACGACACCGATGAGCCTGGTGTGCTGGCCAACAAGAGCAAGAGCACACCGCCTCTCTCTCTTTCCTGGGGCTTTAACAAAGACAAGCTCTCCTTGCACGCGTGCAGGCTCTCTCTGGCAGGCTGTTTGTTTGAACCGGGGATCCAGAATCATCCCTGGGGGGCTTGTGAATGCATTGTTCTCCTGTCCTCATGACTGCTGCTGCTGGTCCGGCCACCTTGCTTTTTCAAGCAGACACATTCCTACATTTCAGAACGGATCGCTACTCGCCTTATCAGTTTGAGTCAACAGGAGATAGTTGACGGACAGTAGAACACACCTTAGAATTGCTACCTCTGTATTTGGTATAACTACCCCCCTCAGGGATGATGTCATAAACTTTGTCTTTCAACATCTCTTGTCATATACTTGCAGTTTAATTTTGTAATAACCTTTTTTTTATTTTTTTTATCAAAATGTGGGTGCGAGACCAGTCCACTGTGTTACTGTTGGCTCACTTTTTGGCTATAGTCAATTCAGATGGCTTTTAAAAGCTTTTCTTTTAATGTATGCCCATGTGGGTTCTGAGTCATCCTGTTGGTCATATACTCTTACTCGTATATCAGGCCAGTTTCCAATACCAGTATGGCCAGTATGCCTTCCTATTGTGTTCCTCTGTGATAACAAGTCCCTACCTCCCCTTCCATTCACTCGTATTGTGTTCAGTATTCAGGTGGAGGGACAAGGCTGCTGTGTTGATATTTATTATAGTCTCTCTCTCTCTGTCCCTTTCTTTCTCTGTCCCTCTCTGGTCGTCCTCTCTTGTGTCTCTTTCTCTCTCTCTGTCTCTTCCTGTCCCAACCTCCAGTGTCATGTCTCTGGTGTTCCCGAGGCCCAACTCCAACTCCATCCACAGTAAGAAGGACAAGCGACTGATGGCCGAGGTGAACGCATCCCCGCTCAAGCACTTCGTCACGGCCAAGAAGAAGATCAACGGCATCTTCGAGCAGCTCGGGGCCTACATCAAGGAGAGCTCCTCCTTCCTGGAAGGTACCTCACATCCTCTCTCGCTCTCTGTCTGGCTCCCCCTTTCGCACCCTCTCTTTCTTCTGTTTCTCTTTCTCTCTCTGTCTCCCTCTCTCTCTGTCTGTTTGTTGCTCTCTGTCACTTTCTCTCTGTGTCTGTCTGTCTATCGCTGTTTCTGTTTCTGTTTGTCTCTCTTGCTCTCACTCTCTTGATATCTCGCTTATCCAATCCATCACCACCAGTGTTTGTGCTCTGTAGACATTTCCCAACTTTATAGATTGCATCAGTCCTAACGTTACAGCAATGTTTGTGTATGTAAAACAAGTGTGATAAACTCATAGCAACCTTATTCTATCATTATGTATTACTTGCCCATCCACTCTGGCCTAATGTACAGCTGAAAGGCAGTGATGCTTTGCTACGCTAACCTACCAATAGAATATTGGTAGGTTAGCGTACCAGTTGTCCACTAATGACTCACATTCCAGCATGTTAATACAGTACCGTCTGAAACCTGTGCGTAGGTAAAGATAACATATGATAAAGTACTTGGTAGCAAAATTCACAATAAGGATGAACAAGGATGAAACAAATTGACACATGCCTTTTGAGTTGAACGTGCACGCTCTGCATGCACACGCCTGTTTGTCTGCATTACCTTTGGCCCTAATTGACCTAATGTAAATCATGTGTTTGGCCCCAGCAGCTTCTGGTGGGTTAGGTTATGCAGCCGTGACCAACATGCGGCTCATGGTTACAGAGACCATTAGAGACATGGCTCCTCTACCTGTGTTGCAAACATTACAAGTAGCACTGCTAGCTTCAGGATGCATGGTAGTTTGCAGATTGACGTTGGCCCGGGGAACAGTTGGACCACCTGATTTGTATGGTAGATTAACGACACAACTGTCGCGTTGATGTCCCGTCGTGTTCATATCAGGTTTATGTTACGTTCATGTTTTGTTCAGGTTACGTTCAAGCTACGTTCATGTAACTTTCATGTTTCATTCATGTTACGTTCATGTTACGTTAATGCGAGGTTCATATCATCTCAATGTCATCTTCCTGGCCTCTTCAAGTCATGTGATGTCATCTTATCACTTCAGAAAGCACTCCCACCTATGGATGGCCATTTAATTGAATTGTAGTTATGAATGTTATCAATGTTTTATTCATTTGTGTGTTTTCCGTTTGTTCCTCAGAAACATATAAGAGCGATGAGCTGGACCCGGTCACCACGGAGGAGCAGGTGCAGGAGGTACGGGGTTACCTGGCCAAGGTCGCAGGGATCGGGGAGGTGCTGGCCCGCAGACACATGAAGGTGGTCTTCTTCGGCAGGTACGTCCCCAAATGTTGGCCCTCTGTTCCTACTAAACTCATAGCACGTGCTAGCTTGGCACACCGAACCCTTTATGTTCCCTATCAAACACACCACACGTCAGGGCTTAAGGCAACTTTATTTGTACAGCACCTTTCAAACGCAAAGTCCATTCAGAGTGCTTTACATAGGCAGGAATCACCTTCTGAAGGGAAATCAATGAATATAGGAATAATGAGAGAATCATCTAACAGCAAATGTATTATCAGAAGCATAAGAAGGTAAAATAGCGAATATGTAGTATGTTCTTTTGTTGTATTTTACCCCATTAGTACATGAGGAACATGCCTGTTCTCTAACTGGATAAATACAGGTTAAATAAATGCATACAAAAAAATTATTACATTCTGATCCTTGACTTAAAAGTAGGATGTGTTGTGGGAGACCTCAGGTGGTGTAAAGGTTTGTTCCAGATATGTGGTAAACTTAAACCCACTTCTCTCTACTGTCCCCCGCAGGACGAGCAACGGTAAGAGCTCCGTTATCAACGCCATGCTGTGTGACAAGGTGCTTCCCTCTGGGATCGGTCACACCACCAACTGCTTCCTGAGGGTGGAGGGCACGGACGGCAACGAGTCCTTCCTGCTCACAGAGGGCTCCGAGGAGAGGAAGAGCATCAAGGTGAGACATCCGAGGGATAATGGGAAAAGGCACACTCAACACAGGTGTAAATACCACACTACACCTTGAGTTTGATGTTATGATGGGTTCAAAAATCAAGTCAATGTTAAAGTAACAATCTATAAGATCTGGGTTTTTTTTAACTCTCTGGCGGCACCTATGGCGAAAATTACAGTACGCCACTACACACAAAAGTAAAGGCAGGAAAGTCACCTCCGACACCCAGTTCGTGACATTCATAATACTGCAAATGCAAGGTCTTTCGTTAAAAAAAACCAGATTTAAAGTGGTGGATGAATTAAATTTTTTGGACTTCAAATTAAAACATCTGAGGGAGTCAATGCTAGTGACTGCAAATGTGGTAATTAAATAAATGTAGCCTTGTAGAACGCTATCTTCTTAGTTTAGCACGGGTTCCTGAGCTTCCGTTCACCCGTCCACGTGCCCCCAGTGTTGGTCCAAGAGAAGGGCTTATTCTCGGGTGTACCGGATATGTCTTCTGTACCGATCCAGGACAAACCATACGAACACTGCCAAAGGGTTCTGGGTTTGATCCTTGATGTCCACAACCTTACCTGTCGGAACTCTGGAGCAAGTTGCCAAACTAACCCTGTAAGTGACTTACAGTGAATTCAGATATGTGTCATTAAGGAGCAATAATGACATGTATCTGAATTTACTGAAAGTCACTTTGGGAGAAAAATGTCTAAATGCTTTAATAGTGTCTTTTTCATTTCCAATGCAACTCTATTGCTGGCCAGCCCTCATGTTGATGCATTCAACTCTAGCTCCTAATCCACAACCATTACAGACAAGTAACCACCAAGGATAGAGATGGCCATTGCTGTGTCCCGGCTGACCTTCACCATAGAACTTTAGTACCAATTCCTTGCTTGTATGTATATATCTCTATATGCCTCTTCCTTGCCTTACAGACGGTGAACCAGCTGGCTCACGCGCTGCACCAGGACGAGCTCCTGGACGCAGGCAGCCTGGTGTGTGTCATGTGGCCCAAGGCCAAGTGTGCACTGCTGAGGGACGACCTGGTCCTTGTGGACAGGTGAGGCCAGGCTTCTGGTGGAAACGCACGCACGCACACACGCACGCACCCACTCACGCACCCACGTACCCACGCACGCACGCGATTCTGCTTCTAGTCTGGAGAATTTGAGGAAAGAAATTTGAAAAATATTCAAATTTACTTCAAATAAGATACTATTTTAAACACTTTAAAGCATGATTTACATATTTGTACTCTCTGCTGCCAGCTGTTTCTTACTATTTAGACATTTAATAGATCATTTAGATACTTTTATCTAAAATGACTTGGATAAAAGAGTGAATTCGCTACCCTGTACGTAACTGTAGACTTATCTGTAGCTAGTGCTAACCACCCTTGTCTGCTTCATGCTTCCTTACTGTAGCTATAACTGTAGCTTGTGCTCACCGCCCTGGTCTCCTTTGTGTGTACAGCCCGGGTATTGACGTGACCACAGAACTCGACAGCTGGATTGATAAGTTCTGTCTGGACGCTGACGTCTTCGTACTGGTGGCCAACTCGGAGTCCACCCTCATGCAAACGGTGAGCCAAGACAGTGACTCATTAATAGTGACTCATTAGAAAAAGGGAAAAATATCTCCTTTTACCATAACCTACTGTAAGGAAAATTAACAATAACAATAATCATTGTTTTGATTGATAATGTTTATATTATTATAATTATTATTATTAATATGGCACTCTCTTCCTTTGCCTCTGTTTATACTCAACCCTCCCTTAGCACACCTATTACACTCACCAGCTTGTTTCATACAGACCAGTCTATAATGGATACCACCCTGTGTGTGTCCCTTCTTTAGGAGAAGTTCTTCTTCCACAAGGTGAACGAGCGTCTGTCCAGCCCAAACATCTTCATCCTCAACAACCGCTGGGACGCCTCCGCCTCGGAGCCTGAGTACATGGAGGAGGTGGGTCACCGTGGCCATCACCATAGCGATCAAAGTCTAGTTGAGGACGAGATTAACGAATGACCAAAAAATGGTTGGATTTATTCATTTGATTATATAAAAAGTAACCACGTGAACCACGTGTCCCATCAGGGCTGCTCTGACTGACGTCACGTTGAAGCCTGGGTACTTTAGAGATCAGGATAAACCAGTCTGGCTTTAGTTCAGCTGTCAAGTATTGTTTAGTAAGCCATGTCTCCTGCCATTGGTTTCACATGCTGGACTGCATGGTTACCGCAGTCCTCTGCTACTGCCTTAACATGCAGTGCTATGGTTGATTAAAGAGTCACTATCCCACACACACCTTTCCCTTTCTAACTAACTGTCAATCTGGAATCTGAAACACGTCAGCACGTGTCAGGCCACACCTAGTTGACACCCATAAGTACCTATTTGTTTTTGAATTGACCTATCAAATATTTGACCTCGTTAAAATTGATACACGCTACAAGCCGGGCTTCGAACCCATGGGTTAAGTGGTGTGTACCCAGCAGTGTTAATAGGATGATCGGATTAGCTGGACACTTTGACGGGGGGAGGAAGTGCCCAGATTGTGGTGATTTCTGGCCTGTTGAACTTGAGCTGGTCGCAGTCAAGTTGGTTTATATCCATTTCTGTTCATGTTCAAGCATTTCTTGTGTCCTGCTGAATATATTTAGAAACTGGAATTTGTTTTTGTTGGCACCTAAATGTTAAAATACATCAACACCATACCATTTAGATTAGTTTTCTTCCGGTTAAACATAGTGGTTAAACAGAGAAGCCTGTTTTAGTGTTTACATAGTATAATTAACTATAATCATGGATGTTTTTCCCAGCTAATAATATTGTTTATCTGTGGCGTAAAGACAAAATTGAAGTTTTTGCCTAAAGCCAGAGACCCAAGATAAATGTTTTTAACTCTTTTTTTTTTTTTAAAGACTCAAAACTCAAACAAATGTTCTTAGCAGTTTACTCAAAGTACTTAAAAGTATTGGCATTATTTACTTTATTATGTAAAGTCAGAGTCGTGAGAGCCATAAAGGATTCAAGGGGCTCCAACGAGACCCAACACCGACATGTGTGGGTTTTTTGCCTAAATCAGACCCAAGATCAGCCTAAGGTTTTTCGAAAACCTTTTTAAATGGCAGGAAACTCAGGAAAAAAAAATTGCAGGATTAACATTGTAGGTAGGCATTAGGTATTGGCATTATTTATATATGTTTATTTCAACCATCTAAGCCATGTTGGCAGTCAGGGGAAAAGCCAAGATCAGCCTAGCATGTTGTTAAAACCTTTTCAGACGACAGGAAACGCAAAACAAATGAACTAATGACATCACTATTAATGTATATCTCAACCGTGGGCTACAATGACAAGGGCAGGTGGCGGTTGACCTGTTGACCTGATGACCTATTGACCTGTTGACCCTTCCAGGTGCGGCGGCAGCACATGGACCGCTGCACCAGCTTCCTGGTGGATGAGCTGGGTGTGGTGGACCGCGCCCAGGCCAGCGACCGCATCTTCTTCGTGTCCGCCAAGGAGGTCCTGCAGGCCCGCGTCCAGAAGGCCCAGGGCATGCCTGAAGCAGGTCAGACTACGCCGTGTTTCCATCAGTGCAG
>OOFG01001398.1:0-12579 GCA_900323295.1 Molva molva | reverse complement strand
TCCCCGGCCAGCACGCTGAGCCGCAGCACCACCTGCACCCGGCTGAGCAGCGAGGCCCTGCAGCAGGAGCGCAGCCTGAACGTCCCTGACATGGAGGGTGGGGTCCCTCCGCAAGCGGGGCAGAAGCACCTGCTGCTGGAGGCGGCCCTGTTATCTGAGCAGAAGGCACCCTGCAGACACATCCAGGGGCCCCCGACCGTGTCCTGCTCTTCCACCTACGAAAGGCTGTGTAGCGTTGGGGCCGTGTTGCCCATCTCCCACTCCTGTCACACGCTGAGCAGCAGCAGCTGCAGATGTGGCGGACACACCTACCTCCCCCATCACCACTTGTTCCTCCACCTGCCTCAGGAGGACACCCCGCCGGCGGCTGCCTCTGATGCCACTGTTTCTATGGCTACGGCCACTGCCGGTGCCCCTTCCCCTGTTGTTCCTATGACTATGCCCGTTCCCGTCGCCGAGAGGAAGCCAGAGGTCCGCTCGCAGGCCTGCAGCCCAACTATGACTTGGCTTTCAGAGGAAGGGGGAGGCGAAGTGCTGAGCGTCATCTCCTCCGCAGCCGCCGATATTTCCCCTTCAGAGACACATTTGTTTTCACCCTTGTCGCTTCCTGTGGACTCTCACGGCGTAGGGCCAGGCGCTACCGACAAACCAGTGGATGTTAAAACTATATCAAAAGAGCCCCTACCATTTCAACCTCAGCCTATATTTAGTCGGCCAATAGAGAGACAGGAGGTCACGATATTGGAGATGGAAGATGAGAACAACCAGGGAATGGAGGGTGCGGATCGAGCCGAAGAGGAGCCCCCCACTCAGCTGTGCCACTGGAGTCGATACTTCTTGGTGGACCTTCTGGCTCTAGCCATGCCGGTGGTCCCGACTATGGCCTGGCTGTGCTGTAGAGCACCACGAGATATATGGACCACAGTTCCTATTGGCTCAATGCTGAGGGGTTGCTGTGCTGTGGCCCTTTATTCACTTCGCCACCGAGGTGCCGCCAGGGGCCCAGGGCCCATCAACATGAATGGGGCCACCCCTATCTGAGATTTCTGCTCCTTGTATTTCCCAGTACAACGCAGCCATTCAGCAATTCCAAGCCACGATCACAATCACAGCCATAAAGACTTTGCTGAGAATTAACATCATGTTTGGGTATCATATACTGTCCAACTATAATTTCCTTGTGCTGATAGTGTGGTTTTTTTTTATTCCCTGCCTCTGCCTGCAGTTTGAGTAGTTTGAATATTCTGCTCTTTGCATGTAACCCATAAATGTTCCACTGAGGGCAAGTCACCGCCATTACACCATGCTAACATTAGGCTTTACCATTTAATACAAAATTCCTCTCCCATAATGTTTAAAGATCTTCTGTGAATGTATGCTCTATTTTACGTCTCTCAATTTCTAATTGTAGGGCTATCAGCAAGGATTATATTAGATTCTTTGTTATAGATTTCTGATCATTTCTAACGACCACATACTTATTACCGGTATGGTTGAAGTGTTGCACATTTGATTGACGTGGAAACTTGGCAGTGCATAGAGAACATTTTGAGCAGCTGTTCATTGATTTTATATAATGCAAATCTTAACTCGTTTCCTCGAGTTAAGATTTCCCCATTGGTTAGAATGAGACAACTTTTTGTAATGCCAGGGCCGTGCTGCCAAAAAGGCATCAACAGTCTGACATACATAATACATTCTCAGATGTTTTGTTTTAGGCAAAAAATACATTCACTGCTGATCAACACAAAGATGCTTGTATGAGCTGCATTGAAATCACAGGTTTCCACAGCTGCTAGAAATTATTATAATGAAGATAATGGAAAAATAAACAAATAAAATGTAGTGAATAAGATCTTGGGTTGGCTAAATATTGGCTTACAATTAAGAATTGATTATAGATGTAAATTGCCTTACCAGCATTTTTGGTTTTTTTACCCATCAAATGTACTAAGTAGCTGTGAACATGCTCATTAAGCCTATGTAATATGCAGACATTACATCTGCACTACATTATATTCTCAATGGTGTTAAGAACTATTTCATTCATGTAATTTACATCATAAAGAGATAACACTTCTCATCTTGTAATTTGCATGGCCACGGTCATTTGCTCTATAGTAAAACATTTACAGGAATCCGAGATGCTCTGACATTTTGCTCTGGTACTCGTTATTGGATTGAGAGCATTGTAAGGTATTTCATTCCTTACAGACAACAAGGCATTCATGTTACTGCATTTCAGATGTACAAGAGTCTAAACAAACATAAGCACCCTGGAATCCTTTCTTTGTAAATAAAAAAATGTCTGGATCTTAATCTAAGTGTGGTGCAATATAGAAGGGGGGAAGTGGTATGGAGCCATCTTGGGAAGAGACTCCCTAGCTTACAATAACAAAAGGATACAAATCCCCATAACAATGCATATGTCAAATGCAACACTCCCAAATGCACAAGGGGTTTTTCCTACCTTCTCCCTGTCAAAATGACTGAAGAAAATGATAATGAACTTAAAGACATTCACCATGTGAATGCTGTAATTAAGGCATTAGAGGCCAATCATCTCTAGGATAAAGAAACGGCAGCATTCAAATGGTTTGCAAAGTTACATTCAATCTCAGCTCTTGACAACAAAACACATCACAACTGTATTTGATGGCAATGTCATCATGTGAATCATACATTTATTGTAATATTCAAGAAAATTCATGACAATTAGTGGAAGGCGAATAGAGCCAAAGCATTAAAAACGATTTGATTTTTTTTTCTTTCAAAATTGGTCCTGAAGGCAGATATACTGCTAATTTGAGTACATTTAAAAAAAAAAATACATAGCTGAAAATGACATTATACATCAGAAATGTATGGCCTATGACTTATTACGTTAGCAAAGTGAAGAGGGGGAAAAAGTGAGCTATAACGTCAAACTAAAAAAGGGATATGACAGTGATGTTTTAGACAAAAGTCCTATGCCGGAATCATGTTAACCATTTCCTCCATGTCCCGAGATAGGAATCAACCTGAAAGGTAAGACAGTGGATTTCAACTGGGATATAATGCACAGAAGAGGATTACAGTCAATCCAACACCAAAGCTCATTAAAGACATTACCATTAGTGATTATCTAAGATAAGCACATTTAAAGTGTACAACAGTGTCTATAGTTGTTTAAATTATATTACCTGCCCAGTACAGCATATAAGCATCAAATAAACGTTTTATTGCTTTTCTCACCCTGAAATTTTGAGTGGAATTAACAACGGGACTGCACATGGTTTAGCTATCCAGGCGCAGCAACTCCACATCGAAGATAAGAGTAGCGTTGGGTGGGATGACACCAGGGTGCCCTTTACTGCCATAGGCGTAGTCTGGGGTGCAGGTCAGACGAGCCTGCTGGCCTACGCTCATCTGTAAAAACGACATAAGAACAGTAGTAAGTATGCCGCGTAATACGCATAATCCTATAGAAATCTCGAGTGAAATACCAACCTGGGCTACTCCCTCGTCCCAGCCACGGATCACCTCCCCATATCCGATCCTAAACTTGAAAGGCGAGTCCCGATTCCGGGAAGAATCGAAGGTAGTTCCGTTGGTAAGCGTTCCTATATAGATAATAATAAAACGACTACTCAGTGGTCGAGCGGGGTTCGGCCATTTTAAGAGTTTCCATTCGGAATCTGACAGCTCGCTAACAGCTAGCAAGCTAAATGTAAGTTAGCCACACCACAACCACTTAGCTTAGCGCAGCCTAGAAAACGCCAGCTAGTGAATGCGGAAACTAGCAGCGAGGTTAGCTCGGCTAGAGAATGCACAACTAATGATACATAAAACATTCGCCATTGCAAATCGCCTAAAGTAAGAGCATATTTCCCACACACCAGAACATCTAGGGTCTACCGTCAGCCTAAAATGAGCACAGACCTAGCATTTAGAGAACATAGTCTACGGTCCGACAGAAAACCTGTGTTAAACACCAGAGTTTACATACAACAGTTTATCATACTGAAAAAAAATCGAACGAATAAACGCTCATCCATTTTCAGTGAGCCAACATGGTAATATACAAATCTTGAAATATCATTCAAATGTCTTTGTATCGGCGACAAGCCGTCAGACTCACCGACATAGTGGACCACGGCGACTTGCCCCTTTTTCGGAAATGTCTGGCCTGAAAGACAGAAAATATGCATCATCAAATCTTATTTTTAATTAAGAGCAAAGCATTGTCTCTATCATCGTGAAATATATAAATCAGACGCAATACCGTCACCGGGCTTTGTGGTTTCAATCTCGACACCCATTTTCGTTCTTCAACCTTCTCCTTCCCTCGGTCTGCAGCGAGCGGAAGCCAGGAGCAGACGGGTGGGGTGGCCAGGAGCGGGCGGGCAGACAGGCAACAATAGACCAATTGGTGAACTCGTGTGCTATTTGACCGTTATGCTCTTATACTATAGATATGTTTTATTTTTTTACGATTGCAACACATCTTTCTCGCGTTTTATTCGGTCAATGTAAGCATTTATTTAAGAATTACGTGGTTGAATACTTGATTCTGATTGGTCAATACATGTTCCAAGGGTGTGCATTAATTTTCAAAAACGGGATAGCTCTGCCTTTTAACAGTTCCAAATCAATGCGCTACAAATGCAACAATACCACTGCGCCGCGGATGAATATTTTAATTTCAGTCGGTAAAAACCGATAAAAACGAATAATCTTTTAGATCCAAAAAAGTAAATATATAATAATTGTTGGTAACCATGGTATAAGTGGAGAGAACGACTCCGGTCTGTCCGGTTATTTGAAAATTAATTATTTTCTGGGCCTACGTGGTTTATTCTGTATTTATTTTTAGCTATTTCAGATGGCTGTTTTGCTGTCTTTTAGCGTATCATAGACTACCGGTCCGATACATAATTTTGACGGGTCAACAGTTCCATACCGAGGGTAACTCAGTCCACTTAGGGTTTTTAATCATATTAATATATGGCCTATGTTAACATGATGTACAGAGGACTCTGACAGTTTGGAAATTACATTATCATTAGTCCTTATTTCTGTTCATTAACATTCATTCATTCATTAGTAGATGTTGAGATTCTTAGGGAGATAATCACTAACGATAGCTGGTTAGTGGTGGCCTTCTGATAATTGGACATTGACCAACACATTCTTAAGATGAAAGACTGAAGAAATTCGGTCCTGAATAAAAGAGGCAAACATATGAGCTCATTCCGTTTTAATCATAAAACCTAATGATGGAGACAAGTTTAATAGTCTAATATGACTACACCCACGTCACTTTGGATTTCCCCACATCTAGAGGTTCAGAAGATGAACAAAGATTATCAACAGAAGAATAAGTAGGTCTAGTCCTTTTAGTAGATACAGCATGGGGCCTTTGTTTTTCATATGTGGGGTTTACACCAGCTGATAGAGGCCTGTTATATAGCACAGCAACGTTATGTGATTTGTTTGGACATTTAAGGTTTGTATTACAGGAACAATGTGGCGAGAAACATGTTTTATCTGAGACGGAGGTCTCCGTGGTTCTCCGTGACTGTCGCCTTGTTTTCATGCTGGACTGTTGCTGAAGAAAATCCATCGGCAGCCCTGCAATCTCGTTTTGGTTTGGTAAAGATGTCGCTTCAGCACTAGATGATGGGAGGAGGAGGGGAGGGAAGAGTATGTTGTTGTTATTGGCCTAGAACTAGAACAAATGGCTGTTAACGTATGACCTTGGATTCTCAAAGGCTCATATTATTCCAAAGTGCATTTGCATTCGTAGTTGTTCGTTCAGCTTCAGCTTAAGCGAAGGCCACAAAAACCAAATTTATGCAATGTTGACTCCATGGAGGATCTAATGACTCACTGTTCCGTCTCTTGTTTCTCGTTGATTGGGTAGAATCGGAAGATGACCATTGCGACCAAAAGCAGAATGATGGGCACAGGTGAAAACATGATGATCAGGGCCGACACCACGGCATCGCTATGGTGACACTCCTCTGGTCTGTAGCCAACAAAGCTAACGAGAAGAAGAAAAATAAAAAATCACACACAAACACACAAATACTGAGACATGGCAGGAAAACATTTACTTACTGTAATGTAATAGTTGAAATTCCCACTGACAGGCCTCCTCCCAGTTTATTGCAGAAGGCATAACATGAGAAGAACATAGGCTCCAAGTCTTTGCATGAGGGGTTCTTCATGGTGAAGTCATCGACCACATCCGGGAGCATGGACCTGGAGCGCAAACAGCCAAACTCAGGTCTCAGGAGGACATGCATTTCCATAGCACACCATATATGTTTTGAAAGGCCCTATCGTTGGGAAGTCAGATGGCCTTTTTTTCGAAGGTCTTTTGGCGTCTGAATAAAAGCAGAGGTTGAGGGCGGGACATAGCTTCTCGAAGGTACGAGGCTTTGTTGCGTGCGCTATAGAGCTTTGCTACAAAAGCGCTAAGCAACCAATGTTTACAATCAGCTGTCAATCACTGTGCAAAGAGTTACAGTTGACAATGGAGCAATGTTATTGGACTGTATGCATGGAACATATGGTCCAGGCAACCAGAGTGTTGCTAGAATCCTGTGTGTATGCCATGGTGAAGTGGAGTTGATTTGAATAATTCATGTCTGTTCGCCACTTTCAGCTTAATGAATGATTGCAATATTATTTGACAGTGACCTTTGACAGTCTATTGGGACTCTGTGGTGACTAACCAGGGAAGCAGGAACATGGTTGCCAGGCTCAATCCCATCAGAAAGCACATTGTCATGAAGACCGCGAGGTTACTGGGTACACACGCAATAACAGTCACCGCTAGGATGAAAGGCTGTTGGACATGTAAACAGGGACAGCAGGCAACCATTACAAATGTACATATAAGCTGTCAAAGTCATTGTCATTTGTCATCCTAGCTTACCAATAGTCCAATGAAGATGGTGTTCTTTTTGCCTATTCTTACGAGGACCGCTTGCCATAATGGAACAGCTACGGTTGCAGAAGCCTGTGAATTTATCCACATATTCAAACGCAAGTGCATCATGGTGTTTCATTACATCTTCTGTGATATCAGTGGGAGAGTGTGTGCAAGGTGCGGTTGACTTAAGGCCCGGTAACAAGCTTACCAGAAGAACTAGCAGAATGTGCTGGAAATGGGCGCCCAGCCCAGCAGCATGGCTGCAAAACAGTGCAAAGTTTCCCAAGGCCATCTGGGATGAAGCAGATGTTGAACAACTGGCTAAAGAACAATGTTACGGTTCTAGAAACGAATGATTGTTCAATTAAATCCAACTTTATTGTCATTGCACAGCACAAGAACAGCACAACGAAATGCAAAATTGAATAAGCGCTGCCTTTATGTATGTAATGAAACTAGCATTGAAGTAGCCATGTTCTCCCTGTTGACTAGAGTCTCATGGATGTACCTGGAATGCCAGGGCACAGAAGAGGAACCCAAGCACCAATCGTTGGAAGGGGATGTGGCAAGCCAACAGCTTCAGAGAGCTGAGATAGGGCACTCTCACCTTCTCCTCTGAACAAAGGGGGTCTGTGAACATCCAGAGGGACATTTGCTGTAAAAACTTTTCAAAGTACATAGTTACATATTTGCATTTTACATTAATGTTACTCTGCCACTGGAATCCAGCATTGATGGGTTTGAACTTTATTTTTTTTTTTTTTGACTTTGCTAGCTACTCTCTCAACCCTAGTTTCCGAATTCTCACAATAGTCACACTGTCTTTTCTACACCATATCTTTTCAATGTTCTTCTATTCAAAATGTTGTTCTTACCATTGTCTTACTCAGTCAAAAAACAATATTACTGCAGTATCCCACCTATTACTGAAAGCACTTGAAATACTAATGGACTGTGGCCCATTCCCAAACTCTGACCTTTGACCCCATCACAGACATACCTTGCTGCTCCCTCACCCCCAGGAATAGAACTAGACTGCAGAGGAAAAACATTGCACCAATGACCAAGGCTGATGTCAGGAAGGCTTTTCTCTGTGGGAGAAACATGTCACAAATCATCAGCCAGTGACTGCCGGCCCACTGTGTCAGACACAAATTCATGCACACTGTAATGATTACAACTCTCAAATGTTAATGTAATATATATTTATATATTTTTTGTTTTGGTTCATTGATGGATTTGTTTGTGTAATAAGTTATTGAAGTCAGTAATGCAGCAACGCAAATCATACATTTCCAATAGTCAAATGTTGCCCAAAAAAATGGTAAAACTTGACTTTGACCCCCAACCCCCTCACAAGAAAAGCCTGACAAAAACGGCAAAAAATCCTCCAAATTCTTAAGCATGACCTCACACACCTGCATATTTACACACAGTCTGAACAATGCCTTTGTCAATCAAAGAGGAGTATTGAAATGAGCGGGTAACAGGACACCCCTGGGAGGAAGGCCTCTCAGTGCCCAGCCAGTGCTGCGACATGGCTTCAGAAAGCAAAGGCGTGATGATCCCCCTCAGCTTTTCATCGTGGCCTGCTATACACTTCATACAGTACATACAGTACACTTCATACAGTACATACAGTACACTTCATACAGTACACGGTACCACCACAGCCCTCCGGAATTCAGGGATGTTTATCACTGAATTGTGTGTGTGATGTTTATCAATACCGTGCCCTGCGGTGAGGCAGTGTGGGGGGAGGGTGTGCTCTGTGGTGTAAGCTGGGTCTGGTCTAGTTGCTGGCAGACCCCGTCCCTCTCTGCGTTGTATACTGCGATGACTTGCCCCTGTACTACCGATCCCAACAGCATCGCCAGAATCTCCACAGTCATTCCTAACAGGGAGAGGTAGAGATGGAGGCAGGGCGGGTTGAGGAGGTTCATTTCACACAGAGAGAGATGGAAAGGGCAAGACAGATCAGCCAAGAACACAACCCACTCACTCAGCTGGTCCTGACGCTTAGCTCTCAACCCCAGGGGTCAGTTTCCACAAAGCCTTACAACCACAATTTAGATATAAACCCAATCAGGCTTAATAAAATAACATGAAACCAAAATGATATCACTCATTGGCACGAGAAAAAAATATTAACCTCAAAGAAAAAGGCTATGTTATTTGGCCCTAAAACGACTGTAGCAGAATATCTAAGCACAGTTAAAAAACGGAGAACCAACTTGACGAAGTACAGACTTAGTGAGCACAGCCTGGCTGTACAGGCCTGGCTGCCCACTGATGACAGGCTGTGCTGCTAACAGTGCCAAGCAGGTGAGGTGGAGACAGAGCCGCACTTCCTTACAGCATGCAGTACATCCAGTTCCTTTAGGAATTTGATTCAAATGAATCCTAAGCTCCCTGAGTTGTCCATTTACAGCAAGCTGCCCTAACTTGTTCAACAGGCAGCCCAGCATGTTGCCGCCTGCCACAAGCTGTGATCGCACACAAAAATGTAGCATTCAATAATGAAATGTATAAAGGTATATATTTAGGTTTAATATATTGATTTGATTGTTATCCGTTCATTTGTTTTGTCATTTACATTTTTTATGATTTATTATTTACTCAACTTTTACAATGTTTTATTTTTTGTATTTTATCTTTACATTATATTGTTGTTCTTGTTTTTTTTGTATGCTTTGGCAATACAGACATGTTTTTTGTCAAGCCAATAAAGCAAATTCAATTGAGAGAGAGAGAGAAAGCAGCAGATTGAGAGCATCTCTTACGATAGGCTGTGGCAGAATCTCGATCTCTCTGGTCTCCCCCCAGGAACATGTTCATTGAAAGGTAAGGCACGTGGAAACACTAACAAGAGATGGACAAGAAACGCACAAAAAATTTAGACAAGGCTGGCTGAAGCAGTAAAATGGCAGCAGTTTCACAGACCTGTGAATAGTGCGCCATGCTGTCACCATGGTAACAGAGGATGATGACACATTATGGAAAATGAGCAGAAACCATTGAGACATAAAATATCAGACCCTGTGTGTGGGTTGTGAGGAGAATTGGGCAAAGTGTGGGTGGGTAATGGCGAGAATATGAATAGGAAGATGAGAGGGACTTGACGTGACTTGCTTACACTCATGAGGGTCTCAAACATACACGCTGCTACCAGGAACCAGGGGACGCTGAACGCCTGAGACATGGAGTCTTGCGGCATGAACCACAGCAGCACATAAGAGAGGATGGCAAATGGCATGGAAAGAACAACCCTGCAAACACCATAGTTCTGATTAAAATAGGCAAAACCTAGAGAGTCACAATACAGGTCGAGACCGCATAAAAGAAATAAGATGTGTTCATTGTCTGGTTTCACACAAACCATGGCATGAGTTTGCCGATCGGCGTCCAGGTACTCCGGCTGACCAGGTAACCGACCAGAGGGTCTGTCACAGCATCCCAGGCCCGGCTCACGAAGAGGATCATGGAGACGTAGAACGCTTCCATCTGTGGGCCGTGGAATGTGGTTCTTCATGACATGTGAGCTGCACTTTTAACACGAGTGGCTAGAAATCAGTGGTAGCTCAGAATTTAATTGTGGCTCCAAGTCAAAACACATTGGGATGAAGCTTACACCTACCTGCACAACGTCCAGCAGAAAGATTTGCATGGAAATGCCCATAGAGACTGCAGTGATCTGATATGGAACTCCACCAAATGCATAGCAGATTTTCCTGGCAACGGGGATTGCCCCAGTCTTCTAGGATGTCAAAATAGAACAGAGGTTGTTGGAGTAAGAAACACAAAAATTGTCTATAAAAGATTGGTTGAATATAATAATAATCTCACATGTCTATATAAATAATTGTAAGAAAGCTTTTATTTCACAACTATATAGAAGTAACAAAAGTAACACAAATGTACCTCTTCAAATATTGATTTTAAGCTAAAAACAAACAGCCAAAAGCTTACCGTCCTGCATTTAATTTGTTGGCATACATCTGGACCGCAGCACTCAAAAGTTGGATTAAATAGCCGGCTCTTCTGAGTCTGAAGGTGATCAACAACGGATTTGAGACATATCATTTTAAAATGACGATACAACATATATAACTATGAAACAGTCCTGTTAAATCAGCATGAGAGTTGAAAACACTGGGCAGCTGGTTTCAAATAGTCTAACTAGGACCATTTGTGCACAGTACATGCATCTTAGTCCTTTGACAATAAAAACTGGTTCTACAGCCCTGTAATCTCTTGAAACTTGAGTACAGCCCACCCTTTGGAAGGATGAATGAAGTCTTTTGGTTGTACGGAGACACTACTGGGCTCGGCAGCAAAAACTGCCAAGTATATTTTATACATATAATCTAATTGATGCGTTTTTTTTCAAGAATTCAAACATTATTTTCTGACATTTATTACAGCTGTTGGACATGTAGTCTTCTGTGGTATGATACATTGTATCAATTGATATTATTCAGCACTTTAAGTCCTGTTTACATAGTGAAATGTGAAAGGGTCACGTTTAGGAAAAGCAACGATGTGGCTAGTGGAAGTCTGGCCTGACCTCTTGTGGTTCATCACTGCAACTGAACCACCTCTAAAATGTTAAGAAATTCACATTCCTCTTCCAGAAATCCCTTAGATTCACCTATATTTGTATCCTAATCAATACAACCATTTTCGGTGCATTTTTGGTATTTGAGTTTAAAAGACTGAATCATGACCTCACACTTTTTTCCCCAATAGTGATAAAAATGATTGGAAATTACTAAAGGTGAGACAAATGTCTTCAAATCTTTAATGTTTCCTTGGAGAAATCAAGTAACTTGTTGCTCATTTCCAACAACAGAACAGCAGCAAAAAGGCACATCATGAAAACAAAAGCCCTACACGAAAAGTACAGAAACATCAAAATATTTGGGTCATCCTGTCTCTAAATGTAAAAATGTGACTCGATAGTTTTTTTTTGGTAAACAAAAAAGGACAACCATCACTAAATAAATAAACCACTTACAGCAGTCCACCATGCTGTCGCACCAACTGCTTCGACGTACTACTTGTTTTGGCCATCGTCTCCTTTGAGGGACTCATGTTCAATTAGGAAATCCTAACTTTGTAAAAATCCATGACCCTACATATTGGTGCTCTTACTAATGTCCTTGGCCTCCTGGCGGATACCGTACAACCACTTGATCACTCTCGCGTTCCTTTCGATGACCGAAACGCCGTAAGGCACACGCGTGGCTGCGCCCCCTTCCTCTGCATCGTCCTCTTCCTCCTCCCCCTCCAGGCACTCGGATCCCGGGGCGCTGGCACTGCGGAACCGAGCGATGGAAACAATGTCCGAGCCGGGCCCCACGGCCAGCTCCTGCACCTCCGAGGGATCCAAACCGCACAGGTTGAAGAAGCGCTCCAGTTCGGTGCCGGCTCTGGAGCAGCGGTCGCTCATGTCGGACTTGGAGCGGGTCAGGGAGGGCCGCTTCCTGGAGCTGGACGAGGACAGACGGGTGACCGCCGGGGAGGAAGGAGGGAAGACGAGGGGGCTGGAGGACTGGCGAGGGGGAGGAAGCACGGGAGGAGAAGGAGAAGAGGAAGAAGAGGTCCTCGGCGGAGGTGCCGGTGGTTCGGCGGGGGGCGTGGCGGGTCTGTCGGGT